>CAIGRQ010301449.1:0-32537 GCA_903798375.1 Fraxinus sp. D2006-0159
TAGCTTCTTTTTCTTTCTTAATACTATCTAATCTTGGTTTTTCGTTCTGTCTACAGGAAAATATTACGATCTACATTCATCATCAGAAGAGTGTCATAGTCGATGCTGATGCTGGTAATTATAGGAGAAAGATCATAGCATTCGTTGGAGGCCTCGATTTATGTAAGGGAAGATATGATGCACCACAACATCCAGTTTTTAGCACATTACAAACTGTTCACAGGGATGACTATTATAGTCCTAATTTCACAGTAATTTTCTGCAAAAAATTATGATACTTATCTTGCCTATGATCTGTTTACTTTTATCTTCTACTAGTTTTTGCTTATCATGTACGTTTTAACTGAAAAGGAGCATGTTGTTGATTGTCCAAGAGAGCCATGGCACGATTTACACTGTCGAATCGATGGTCCAGCTGCATATGACGTCTTAACTAATTTTGAGAAGCGTTGGTTAAAGGCATCAAAGCCCCTTGGCATACAGAAAATGAGAGTATCACATGATGATAAATTACTCAAGCTCGATAGAATACCTGATATATTAGGAATAGAAGAGACTGTTAACCAAAGCTAGACGATCCAGAGACTTGGCATGTCCAAGTATGAATTGAATTTTTCTTCCTTCAACTTCAATATTTAGAACTGCATTATGTTCTTCTAACTTTAAACTAATTTATCGTAATTTTTTAGTTTTTTCGATCAATCGACTCCAATTCGATTAAAGGTTTTCCTGAAGATCCAAAAGAGGCTCCAAACAAGGTAAAGGAATTTGGCTTTTGGTCTATTTTCATCGGTTAGAGTGCCATCAATAGCATGATGCTAATGAATGACGTTACAAGTTTGCTACATTGAAACAGAACCTGGAATGTGGGAAGAATTTACTGATAGACATGAGTATACATACAGCTTATGTCAAGGCAATTCATAGCGCCCAACATTTTATTTACATTGGGAACCGGTACTTCCTTGGTTCATCATACAATTGGACCAACTACAAAGATTTGGGTAAGAAAATCTTATTGAATATCGATTAATTAATATCTAAATTACTCGAAAATGTATGAACAACAAAAATCAAGTATATTCATTTTTACTTCTAGGTGCAAACAATTTGATACCTATGGAAATTGCTCTAAAGATTGTTAACAAAATCAAAGCAAGGGAGAGGTTTTCAGTATACATCGACGTCCCAATGTGGCCAGAGGGTATTCCTACATGTACTCCCACTCAAAGAATTCTATTTTGATAGGTTAAAATCCACAGCCGCATTTCATGAAAGAGGTTGAAAACTTATTTGAAAACTTGAGGTATATGAACCACAAGATTATTTGAATTTCTTTTACATCGGGAATCGTGAGGCACACGACGGTGGAATCATTTCAGATACTACTGAGTGTTCTCCTACAAACACTCCCCAAGTACATTTCTCTTAATTTTCCAAATATTTCTAAATAATCAAGTTCATGCATTGCATTTCGACTTGTAAACCCGTGATATGTCATTATCAAGGTACTCACTCGAAAAAATAGATGCTTCATGATATATGTCCATTCAAAGGGCATGATAGTAGATGATGAATATATAATATTAGGTTCTGCTAACATCAATCAATGCTCTTTCGAAGGAAATAGAGATACTGAAATTGCCATGGGCTCATATCAACCGGATATATACATGGACTAGTAAACGTACTAATCCAGATGGACATGTAACATTTTTCTTCTACCTCATATTAGTTTCAAAATATTTCTAAAAGTATATATGACCTAGTCGATGTGTATATTTAATTACAGATCTATGGATATTGGATGTCACTCTAGGCCAAGGATATACGTGTTAAGAGATAGAATCCTACATCGAATAAAGATGAAAACATAGATCAATTTATAAGAGTTTGAGCTACTCCTCTTAATAAGGTTGACCTTCTAAAATGGAACCCCAAATCTTAACATGATATCAGAGCCCGTTAAACTCAAACGAGTAATTCGATTCGATTAAGTCTCAAAAAATTGAGCATACAGATTTCAAGATGGGCTACTCAAACGAGCCACCATCTTGTAGGGATATGTTAAGGGATAAAATTCCACATCGAATAAAGATAAATACATATATCAATTTATAAGAGTTTGGATTACTCTTCTTAATAAGGTTGACTTTTTAAGATGGAATTTCAAATCTTAACAATAAGTACATTAGATACATGTTTTGAGCAACCAGAGAGTTTTGAATGTGTGAGAAGTGTAAGACAGATGGCCAAACATAATTGGAAACAATTTGCATCGGACAAAGTAAGTGAAATAAAAGGTCATCTACTTAAGTATCCGGTTGAAGTGAATAGAATGGGAAAGATCATCTTCCTGGCCGTGAAACATTCCCAGATATGGGTGGCAAAAGTGTTGGTACGTTTAATGGGATTCAAGAGAATGTCACAATTTAATCAAATCTTTGTATTTTTTTTTTTTAAGAAATCTTGACTACCCATATTTTTTGTTTAAATCAGTTGTCGAAACTCGATATATGTTCCTTGTAAAACTGTACAGATATATTTTTATTGTGCTTTTATGAAAAATAGTGCAACTATTTCATGCTTAGTTTTGGTTCTGATACGAGTTCATGTTGGTCTCAGAGTTACTTAGCACAGAAATTAAAAATGAATACAAAGATTTTTTGCCCCAAAGGGCCCAGATGTTCAGCCAAACGACCTACTCAAACGTTGAGCATTTACAAAGTAGATATTGCTCTAATTCTACTAGAATTACCAAGAGTCGTTACAAATGTATGAAGAAAAATCTTAACAATAAGTACATTAGATCAATGGTTTGAGCAACCAGAGAGTTTTGAATGTGTGAGAAGTGTAAGACAGATGGCCAAACATAATTGGAAACAATTTGCATCGGACGAAGTAAGTGAAATAAAAGGTCATCTACTTAAGTATCCGGTTGAAGTGAATAGAATGGGAAAGATCATCTTCCTGGCCGTGAAACATTCCCAGATATGGGTGGCATACGTTTAATGGGATTCAAGAGAATGTCACAATTTAATCAAATCTTTGTATTTATTTTTTTTAAGAAATCTTGACTACCCATATTTTTTGTTTAAATCAGTTGTCGAAATTCGATATATGTTCCTTGTAAAACTGTACAGATATATTTTTATTGTGATTTTATGAAAAATAGTGCAACTATTTCATGCTTAGTTTTGGTTCTGATACGAGTTCATGTTGGTCTCAGAGTTACTTAGAACAGAAATTAAAAATGAATACAAAGATTTTTTGCCCCAAATGGCCCAGATGTTCAGCCAAACGACCTACTCAAACGTTGAGCATTTACAAAGTAGATATTGCTCTAATTCTACTAGAATTACCAAGAGTCGTTACAAATGTATGAAGAACACAGAAATTTCTTTACTATTTTATCTCGCCTCAAATCACACAGATACAATACACAATCTCACTCAAACTATACACCCAGTATAATATCTGAACTATCACCCAGATTTACAAAGATTGAAAATAACCACTAAAATTTACAGAACGACAGAGAAAAGAGATGAAACCCTAAACTCACGAAAATCATCTTACCAGAACATTCTTCCTCAAACGAAAGCCTAAGACGGTTTTAATGCATGAAGTATAAACGCTTCAGATTAACGGCTGAGAGCTAGTCAAATGTATGGCCAGATTAGAGGATCAAGAAAATAAAAAAAGAGGTGTGTAAATGAAACACGATTCTACAAATCAATCAGAAATGGGCTAAGGAACCAGGAAGCAGCACAGGCCCAAATACAACAACTGGGCCAAGAATTTGTGAGGCAGTCTAAGAACTTAACCTTCTCCACCTTGCTGAACAATTCTTGGTGACAACTAGGTTCTAGAGATCTATTTGTATCATTCGATCTTATTAACCTGTAAAAATAAAAACAAAAGTTAGTACTTATTTAAAAAAAAAACCCTACTTGACTATTCTAAACTCACTGCTGTTCAGTGATGTTAAGAATTTTTAAGCAGTTTTTAATTTACTTAAAAGCAATACCTTGGCTCCCAAATCATAGGGATAAAATTTAGCAACCTTTTCTAGACTTTAGTCTGTAAAAAGTTGGTACAAGAAGTGTTTCACTTTGAAAAATGGTTGTACAAATCAAGCTAGTAGTATGTACCCTAAAAACGACTCTACATATCGTGAAACTAACAGTCATATCTAAAATTGTTTTAATAAGTGTTTTGGTTAAAGTGAATTATTGGGAAAATTGGTTTACGAAAGAAATTGTACATTACAGGCAGCTATATATTCTGCTTATGTAGAAGATAAGGCAACTAACTTTTGCAATTGTGATTTCCAACTAATGCAACTATTACAAAAAGTGAAAACATAAGAAGATGTAGATCTTCTTTTATCTAAATCTCCAGTAAAGTCAGAATCAGTATAGACTTTCAAAATTATGCCTTCATCACATTTTTTAAATAGTAAGCCTAATTCAGATGAACTTTTTAGTATTTTAGCATCCATTTTATAGCCAACCATTGTGTTTCACCAGGGTTAGTCATAAACTTGCTCAAAATACTTATTCCATGAGCTAAATTAGGTCTGGTACAGACCAACAGATACATTATAGACCAACAGTGTTAGCATAAGAAATATTTACCATTCTTTTAAACTCTTCATCAATTTTAGGTAACTATTCCCTAGACAATTTAAAATGATTGACAATAGGTAAAGAAACATGTTTACAATCAATCATAGAAAATCTTTTAAGTATTTTCTTTATATATGTACATTGCTTTAAACACAAAATGCAAGCAGTCCTATTTCTTTCTATTTCAATGCTAAGAGTCTTTTTAGCTTGTCCTAAATCTTTCATTTCAAACTCAGATTTTAGTTTTGACTTAATAAAATCTATTTCAGATATGTTATGACAAGCAAGTAACATATTTTCAACATATAATAGCAAGTAAATGGATTTAGGTCCTCCTGACCCTTTGAAAAAGAAAGATGAATCATAATTGCTCTTAACAAAACCCAAGGTCTGAATGTAGGAATTAAACTTCTTATACCAGTGTCTGGGAGCTTGCTTCAGGCTATAGAGGGATTTTTTCAACATACAAGCCTTATGAGTGTTCGATTTTACTTCAAAACCCACAGGTTGTTTCATATATATGGTCATATCAAGATCCCCATTTAAAAAATGCAGTTTTTACATCAAATTGATCTAGTTTCCAGTTAAAATGAGCAGTTAGAGCAAGCAAAATTCTAATGGAAGTATAATTAGCAACATGATAAAATATTTCATTATAATATACTCCTTTCTTTTAAGTGGACCATTTGGCAACAAGTCTAGTTTTATATCTTTTACCTCATGTATTAGAATCCCCTTCTTTGATCTTAAAAATTCATTTACAGTCAACAACCTTTTGATTTTTAGGTTTATTAACAAGAATCCAAGTTTTGTTTTTGATCAAAGATTCCATTTCTTCATTCATGGCTTCTTTCCAAATTTTTTATTCAAAACAATTTACATCTTTTTCAAAGGTGCTAGGTTCGGAATTCAAAGAGTCCAGAGCAAAAAAGAGAGTGACAAAATCATCATTACTGAACCTAGTGGAGGGAATTCTATTCCTCCTATCTTTGTCTCTGGGCAATTGGTAATCAACAAGAAATGGATTAGTTGATTCAACTTCAACTTGAGGTTCACTTAGATCCTAATTCACTTTAGATTGAGTAGCCTCCACCTCAATGAAATGATTGTAGTTATCAGTTTGATTTTCAAGAATGGTTTCTTTTATAGGTGCAGATGTAACAGTTTATGTTTCAGATATAGTCTTACAAGGGAAATCACTTTCATTAAAAATTACATTTCTACTAATGATCACTTGGAAACCATTCTTACACTTAACCCAAAGTATGTACCCTTTGGTCTCTTCCCCATATCCCAAGAAAACACATTTTAAAGACCTTAATTCAAGTTTTCCTTCATTTTGATAGGAATCAGCAGTGCAGCCAAAAACCTTAAGTATGTTATAATCATGTATAATATTTGACCACGGTTTCTCAGGGACTTGAAAATTAATAGTACTAGAAGGACTTCTATTTATGATATATGTTGCAGATTTTAAAGCTTCACCCCAAAAGAATTTTGGAAGTCCAGAACTGTGAATCATACAACTGACCTTTTCTAATAAGGTCTTGTTCATCCTCTTAGCAATACCATTTTGTTGAGGGGTGTATATTATAGTCCTATGCTTCCATTTTCCTTACAAAAAGAATCAAATTCCAGATTGCAGAATTCAAGACCATTATCAGTCCTAAGTGCTTTGATTTTCTTGTTGGTTTGATTTTCAATCATCAATTCCCATTGCTTAAAATTTTGAAAAGTGTCAGATTTATGTTTCAAAAGGAAAGTCCATATTTTTCTTGAAAATCATCTACTATGAGTAAGTAGAATCTGAATCCACTCAAAGTATTCACAGATGTTGGACCCCATAAGTCATCATGTAAATATTCCAAATTAAAAGTAGATTTATGGATTCCAATTTTAAAATGTAGTTTATTCTATTTTCCAAACACACAGTCTTCACAAAAGTTTAACTTTTCAAAATTGCCTTTTCCAAGATATCCAAATTTATTCAAAATAGTTAGTCCTTTTTCAGACATGTGACAAAGTCTTTTATGCCAGATTAAAGATTATCAGAGTTAGAATTTATAACAGCAGAGCTGTAACCTACTAAAGGTTCGGCTTGCATGGTATAGATACCATCTATCTTGGGTAAATAAATGATCTCTTTATAAATTCTTATGTCATAATCTTCATCTAATTCTCCTAAGGAAATAATATTCATTTTCAGTTCAAGTACATATCTAACTTTGTCAAGTTCAAGTATATGGTTGTTGTCTATTAGAAGATTCAATTTTCTTATTCGCTTTATCTGGCAACTCATGTCATTTCCCATCTGAATTTGTCCTCCATTTAGATCAACAAGTTTAGTAAGCTAATCCCTTATAGGGCACATATGAAAGGTGCAACTAGAATCAATGACCCATTCTTTTGGGTTTCTATTAGTGGTGTTAACTAGGACAACCCCTTGAATCAAGCAACAACAACAGACCTATCAGAATTATGTTTGTCTTTCATATCAGAGATCTTTTTAAAACAATTTTTTATTAGGTGTCCTGTCTTACCACAGTAATAGCATTTTCTAACTTGCAGCTTAGATTTTGGTTGATTCTTGTTCTGATTCCTGAACTCAGACAATTGAGGTTTATTTCTTTTATGAGAATTGAAATTGCATTGATTTTCCCCTTTTATTCTGATTCAGTTTTTCCTAACATTCAAGGCTTCACTAAACTTAGAGTCCTTGAAATTAGATTTTAGTTCAAGTTCTCTGTTCTTTAAAGATGATATAACAATATCAACAGTAAGATCAGTTCTCCCATATTCCAAAGCATTTCTAAGATCTCTGTATTTATCACCTAGTGCATTTAATAGAGCCACAACTTGTTGATCTTCAAATAATTTCTCATCACATTCAATCAATTCTTGAATAAGTCTAGTGAATTTATCAATATTTTCTTCTAATGTGGAAGAAGGATTAAATATGAAATTGTAGAATTGTCTTAGGAGATAGCAATTGTTGGGCATGGTTTTAGTCAGGTAAAGAGATTCTAACTTGGTCCATAGAACCTGTGTATTAGTGGTCTCCCCAATTTTCCTAATAACAATATCAGATAAATGAAGAAAAATAGAACTCCAAGCAATCTTATCTAGCTCTTGTCTCCTATAGGCACTAAATTCAGTCCCCCATGTCCCATCAATAACAGCAGCACACCTCTATTGTAATAACAGAGCCCTCATTTTTTGTCACCATAGACTAAAATCTCCAATCCTCCTCCAAATTTCTACTTCAAATTTATGTGCAGTAGTCATAATTACAGATAAACACAAAGAACCAAATTATACACCACATAGAGTATAACAAGTATAGACAATATGAGAGAAAGATAAACTTCATATATTACAGAATTCTATTAGAGTAAACAGCTGATCAACAGAGACAATTATATTAAGTAAACCGTCAATCTTAAAAATGTTTAAGGAGTGGTAACCCTTTATTACCCTACTCCCACAGATTCCAAGATCCTCTAATGAGATCTTGGACAAAGGAAAGTAGAGGATGATCACTTACCTTAATAACAAATTTCATAAATTAACACAGGTTACAACAAATAGTTTAAAGATTCAGAGAATTCCCGAATTCGATCAAGAACCTCAGTATAAATGCAGGAAGAAACGAGTCACAAAGTCTCAGAGTAAACTCAGCGGGAATCGAAATGAGTCAACTCAACTCGACAGTACTCAGTATGAGTCAAAAGAGTCACCAAGACTCAATACTGAGTTAGATAAAAAATCGCCACAAACTCAGTGGAAACAACATATCAATGGAGATAACCAAGAACAGAAAGGATTTATAACAAGATCACACAGATCTGCTCAAAAGAACTTGAGTTTTTTAAGGGGTTTACCCAGAAAATTGAATCAAAAGGAAAAACTCAAAGGAAATTTTTGGTTTTTCGCAAGAACCTTTTATAAATCGTAAGATCTGTAATTTTGAACAATTTTTGAAATTAGGGTTTTTCAAAAACCCGAACAATAAATCAGATCTTAACAAAAGCAGTGCTCTGATACCACTTATTGGTCCCAGAGTTATTTAGAACAGACATTAAAATGTAAATCGTAGAAATTAAAAATGAACACAAAGATTTTTCGCCCCAAAAGTCCCGAATGTTCAGCCAAACGGCCTACTCACCCGTTGAGCATCTACAAAGTAGCTATTGCTCTAGTTCCACTAGAATCACCAAGAATCGTTACAAATGTACGAAGAAATCTGAAATTTCTTCATTGTTTTCTCTCGCCTCAAATCACACAGATACAATACACAATCTCACTCAAACTTTACACCAAGTATAATATCTGAACCATCACTCAAATTTACAGAGATTGAAAATAACCACTAAGATTTACGAAATGGCAGAGAGAAGAAATGAAACCTTAAACTCACGAAGATCATCTCACCAGAACATTCTTCCCCAAATGAGAGCCCAAAACAGTTTTAAAGCACAACGTCCAAACGCCTCAGATCAACGACTGAGAGCTGGCCAGATCACAGTATCAAGAAAATAAAAAAGAGGCAAGTAAGTATGAAACACGATCTCTACAAATCAATCAAAACTAAGCCAAGGAACCGGGAAGCAGCACATGCCCAAATATAACAATTGGGCCAAGAATTTGTGAGGCAGCCTAAGAACTTAACAGTTCAAGAATTTAAATTTTTTAGGTGGCTAACATCAGGAAATCAAATAACTGAGAATCCCAATTAACTCGCCGACCTAATAAAGTAGCTAATGAAGTGATGAATCTCGCTAGTAAAATGAGTCCTACATAAAGGCCTGCAATGAGATCAACATAGTCTTCAAAATACGCTGGTGCTTAAAAAAAAGCTAGTGGATGACTCGTTCGACCACGGAGGGGATGAAACCAACGTCATGGACCCGTAAACGGTCGAACGACGTACCGCCGAAGCAAACTATGGTCTCTCTGAAAAAATATTAATATCAGAATTTTGGTTGACCCGAATTCTTTATTGAAAATATTTGGGAATTCAAAATAAAGTTTGGAATGCTATTGTAGAATCATATTCAAGTTTACTTGGCGAATTTTAGTTGAAGTTCTACTTGAAATCCTAATTGGGAGTTGGACTTTGTGTTGGATTTGTAGAGAACATTGGGATGAAGAAAATCAAGTTTTTAAAGTAAAGGTCCTGAGAGTGGGTGCGAAGGAAACTTTGGCCTGGCGTTGCAACGTTGAGCCATGCCAACGTCGAGGTGCCACCTATTGTGTTTTCGCCTAAGTTATTTTCCTCCTTTACTTCGTTTTGGATTCTGTTTTTGCATTCTACCTCAACTACTATTCAACTATTAGAGTTTATAATTTCTCTATTTGTTCCCTATATATAGTTGACTCTTCATTATAATTTAGAAGAATTTAGAAACATTGTAAACACCAAAATCTTTGTATTTTTTTCTCCATATTATAATAAAATCTCCTTTACTCTAAAAATTATTTTGTTCTTATGTTCATGTGATCAATTATTTCATATTGTGATTATAATATTTTATTTCTCCAACAATTTGGTATCGGAGTCATCCGGTATAGTCTTCCGCTTGTCACTCGAAAGGCATATTGCCCAGGGACATAATGTATGTGTGAACTATAAAATTTTGCAAAGATCATCTAAACAAACTCGTGATGCATGTGCAATACTATAAAATATATATTAGATTCCTTGTGTTGATCTCTAATCTTGATATTATATTAATAATCTTGGAATATATTCGATCCACGGCATAAATGCTTATATCTAAATGATATTATTTCGAGAATGCAAGTTATAGCTATTGACACAGAATAAATAAAGGTTGAAGACGCATTTGTACTCCACTAAAATTTCACGTTAGTCACTAAAATTAAATATTTTAAATTTCCTTTTTTTTAAAAAAAAAAAAAAAGTTGTATTGGTTATTCTTTAGATAAAAGGATTATTATAAAAGAGTTGTAAAAGTCAAATATTTTTTTAGGATGTTGTATAGATGAACTATGTGTCTTTGGGTTCGAGTATGACACATTGAGAAAGAGTCGTCGAAATTATGTTAGCCTGTCGGCAAATTGATGCTCTAGCATCCAAAACAAAATAATTGTCGTCCACCTGGCGCCGCTTAGAGCTCGAGTGACAGCATTTTCGAGTAACTCTAGTTCACGATTTTCAAGAGATATATCATATCCTACCACAATACCTCTATACTATAAATACCCAAGCCCCACTCGTAAAAACTATGGTTGATCATTATTTTCTATCTTCTTAATATTCTTAGGAGACCAACCAACAATTCTACATTTTGAGATTAATCAACCACAAGTTGGGAAAAATATCAAAATCAAATAATTCAAAACATTCACTTCCTAAATATAATTAAGAATGTACTTTTTCAATAACTTTCAAAAGTTGTTAAAGATTGAGTGAGGTTAGACCAAAAGTACGGAAGAATACAGGAACAAGGTGTTCTTGGTTATCCACGAGAAATATACAATTCCAAAGATCGATGTGAGTAAAGCACGTTCAAGTGGGTCTTGAAAATTGCAAGAATTAGATCAATGAGGATAATGAGTTTTCTAGATTGGATCATACTGTAAGCTCTTATTATCTATAGTGAAAGTTATTGGCTTAATCCTGAAATTTTTGATCATGTAAAAGTTTTTCTTCGTCAACAAATCTTGTGTTATTTACTATTTTATTTATTATTATAACAATGCAACATATGATAAACTTGATTTGATTGACTAAACATTTAGAACAATTAAAAAGTGTTTTGTTACTTTTAATTGGTATTTTAATTCAGAGTTATTCACCTTTTAAACCTTCTCCAGGTAATTTTAGAGTTAACTTTCAAAATTAATCATTCAACCTTTATTTCCAACGGAATTGATTAATGATATTTATCATCATAAAGATAGAACATCGATAATACGATAACACATTATGTCCCACAATCTCTCTCTCTTAAAAGTTGGAAGTGTTCAATTTCATTATTGCATACAAATTGCTACATAACAATGATAAATATCATTCTTTATTGAATTAAGGTGTGAAAACCCTACCTACCCACATTCTCACCTACTATTCAAATGATGCACAGACATAAATCTGAATTTAAAAAATTCAAATCTCAAAATGACATAAATATCCTTTCAAGGTTTTTATTAGGTGGTTATTGAGACGTAGGAATTCAATGATGCATCAAAATGACATAAATATCCTTTCAAGGTTTTTATTAGGTGGTTGGTCTCAATATATTTCGAGACGTAGGAATTCAATGATGCATCCTCTTGCTGCTTTTGCTATTCATTTCTCAATTGTATTCCTTGTTTCATTGAGCCGTGAATTTACGACGCTTTAGTTTAACAAAACCTACCTACTTAAAAAAAAAGGGTGGATCTAGACTGTAAAGATGACAATTAGCTAAATAACCAAGTGAAAGATTAAATTCTTGTACTGTACATCACATGAAACTATTAGTTTTCATTTTAATGGAACAATTTTTATGTATTTTCAGATTGTTCGAAAATAATTGTAATTGAAAGATTTGACGATTTTACTCTAATTGTAAATCATCTGAAAGTCGAGAGTGATTATAATAATTATATTAATAAGTTTGAGATTTCGACCACCTAATAACTCACTTTTGAAGATTAACCACATAAAACGTTGGGGAGCCGATCCTAATTTTCCCATGGGCTTCTATTTTCGAGGCTAGTTTTCATCTTGTTATAAGGGCATATTAGTCATTTAAGATATTAAAAAGGCGTAACAAAGGGTGCGACCACAAAAATTCAAAATATATTTTCTTCGCCCATATATACAAATCACAACAGATACACACACCATTACGCACTGCCCCTTTCCCCGTATCATTTTCCCCCACGACACACACTAAAATTTGACACTATGGTTGCCACGGCAAACGGATCCGGCAAGCCCTACAAGTTCCTGATTTATGGCCGCACCGGATGGATTGGTGGGCTCCTCGGGAAGCTCTGTGAAGCTCAGAAGATCGAATACGTTTACGGGTCGGGTCGGTTGGAGAACCGGCCCTCCATTGAGTCCGACATCACATCGGTGCAACCGACCCATGTATTCAACGCCGCCGGTGTTACTGGCCGGCCTAATGTCGACTGGTGTGAGTCCCACAAGGTGGAGACCATTAGGACAAATGTTGTCGGCACGTTGACGCTCGCTGATGTATGCAGGGAGAAGGGGTTGGTTTTGATCAACTATGCCACTGGATGTATTTTTGAGTATGATGATTCGCATCCGCTCGGGTCGGGTATCGGGTTCAAGGAGGAGGACACTCCGAATTTCATCGGATCCTTTTACTCCAAGACGAAAGCAATGGTGGGTAATGTTTGGATTTATCGTTATGTTTGTGTTTATGCATCTATGGTAAATACATTTTAAGATCTGTGTGTTATAATTCTAAATCTCAAATTTGGGTTTTCATTTATTTATTAATCTTGATATGTGGAAAGTTGCAGTTCTACTGTTAGATTTGTTTATTGAACTAATGATGCATTAATGTGGAAATTTGAAATCTGTTTAGGCTCAGTTTGTCAACATTCAGATACAATTAGAGATATTCATTGGATTATCGAAAATCTCGACCTTGATAGTAGAAACAATCTGGCCAAGATCATAGATAATAGATGGGACGTGTTAAGACGAGTCACTTTGTTGAGATCTCTAAAATTTAGACGACTACAATGAGGTTATATGGAATGAATCACCTAAAGTCAGTAAATTTAACTATTTAAGTATATGATTGATTTATTCCGTGGATAATTTGTTGTAATCTGGATTTTTTCTACTAATCTCATGTAAATGGAAAGAAAGTCTGTTAGTAGATGTTAAGGATTTAATAAATTTAAAATGGATGCTTTTAGTAAATAGGATCAATGTGATGCTTATGTTTGTTTTCTGCACTTGAATAAGTGTAATTATGAACTTGTGATCTTTGGGTGGTCCTGATGGAAGTTCCCTTCTACTGTTATATCGGCAGGTCGAGGATTTACTAAAGAACTATGAGAATGTCTGTACACTGCGTGTAAGGATGCCCATCTCATCTGATCTGTCAAACCCTCGCAATTTCATCACAAAGATCACTAGGTATGAGAAGGTGGTGAACATTCCCAACTCCATGACAATCTTGGATGAACTCCTACCAATATCCATTGAAATGGCAAAGAGAAACCTCACTGGGATATGGAACTTCACTAATCCTGGAGTTGTCAGCCATAATGAAATCCTGGAGATGTACCGCGAATACATAGACCCAAATTTCACTTGGAAGAACTTCAATCTTGAGGAGCAAGCTAAGGTAATTGTTGCCCCAAGGAGCAACAATGAGCTTGATGCCTCCAAACTGAAGCAGGAATTCCCTGAACTCTTAGGTATTAAGGAGTCCCTTATACAGAATGTCTTCACGCCAAATCGAAAGACCCCTGTAGCTTGAAAACTAAAGGTTTGAATTTATAATTTTGAATGTCGTTCATGTGGATTGTTTCAATTTCTTCACCACGTGAATCTGTTCCCATGTCATACGCAGTTTTTTCCTGGTTATGTATTGATGTTGTATTGTGTCAGTTGTGTTAGTCAATAAATGAGTGGACATGTTACATTGATTTATATATGAAATTGGTCTTATTCATAGTTTTACCTTTTGATTCATTTCGAGTTAGACCCTGGTTAAGACAGGGACGCTGATTTACTATTGTTGGAATGGTGAATGCTATAATAGTGTCCTTTGGTGTTAGAAAGACAATTTTTTGTTGAAAAGATCTTAAAAAGAAAACAAATTTAAACAAAAATAAGAAAAGAGAAACCAGAACACCCCAATCCCGATCCCTGCCCGGCCCCATCTCAAGGCAGACTCAGCCAATTAGCCGATGTGTTTATTTGGAAACGTCCAGTGCCAAACGTAACTTAATGGGTATGTCATCAGTCCATGGATGGCTTATGGCCAGACATTTTACCAAATGTTTCTAATCTATCTTTGTATGATTTCTATTGAAGCATATACTTTATGGTGGGTGTAGGGCAGTTAAAGTAGATACCTCATTCATTAAATAAATAAGATTACCAAGATTTCATGATCTGTCTTGAGAAGGTCGATTTGATATTGTGAAACTCTTAGGCACATATAAAATGTTGTAATCTTTCTACATTGAAGTAAAAAAAATGAGGGAAATGAAGAAGCGTCTTTTTATTTTGAGGCAACTGTTATGTTAAACATTCTTTGTAGAATTCATGGAGAGGCAAGAAACTTTATATGCCTTCCATTTATTTATTTATTTTGTCAAAATTCCCATTGCCGACACATATCCAAGTACTCAAACACTGTGATTCCTTGAACTTGACTTTGCCATGTCCAAGGATGCAATCCTAGGAAACGTGTCTTTTATTGATAGTTAGTTACAAGGATGATGCTTCAGTCGGATGGACGTGTTTTTATCTGTCTTTTGATTCGGATCTTGCGATATATGGAAACACTCTTGAAAAAAGTTTTCATTGTGGGCGAGTAAGATGTCTAGTCCAAGATTTCAAGGAGGACGTAGTTGTAAACCACTAGAGGAGTCCTGACAACATGGATTCCGTATGTTCATGTGATGTCTCTTGAGATGATTGGCTGCTGTGAAATAGCATATGCGTCAACCTTCATTGTTAATGAAATCGTCTGTCCAGCAGACAAGAATGTGATGACAGATGGCTCGACTGCAACCACATTGTCAGTTGTCACTATTATAGTGAAGGTTCCCATAATCGACTGATTATCTTCGCCGTATCGGGAAAACGAGGGGTAGTTGAGATCCCAGGCTGGTCCAGGTGTTATACTTGCACAAGTGCTATTGTCTCCAGTGACTAGCCTGAGAGTCGAGGTGCTATAGCCCTGCTTGCAGAGGAAATTTATGTAATCTGTTTCAGATGCATCAAAGACTAGGCCAGGGCCCAATGCAGCTGCAGGGATGATGTGACCTGAGCTATAGGCGAATTCTGGATCTTCGTGTCTCCTAGGCCTGGGTGCAATGCAGCTGCAGGGTTGATGTAACCTGAGCCATAGGCGAATGTCTTCCTAGGATCCATTATGTAATCTGATTGCGAAGAAAGAGTATTATCAAAACAATGATCATAGGAATACGTTATGCTAGTAGTGGAATTATAGAGTAACTTGGGTGGCCCCGGGGGGTGGCACCTGTTGTCGTAAGTGCACACTTAATAGCAGCAGGAGACCAAGTTGGGTGAGCAGATTTTAAGAGAAGCAGCAGTAGTAGCACTGGCATGGGAACAAGACATGGATGTGCCAAAAATTATGTTGAAAGTGTCATCGTTGTAGATTGAAGGTGGTGCCAAAGGGGACCATCTGACAAGAATGTCCACACAAGGATCGGTAATATCCACCAGGTGATCATCAATGAAATAGAACAATTAGACAGAAATAGCCGAAGGCAGTACCCAAACTACTCGATGGTGAGAAAATATTTATCACCTTGAGAATGTCTGGGGTGATGTGGCTCGGTCCTCTCGAAGAAAATGACACAACAAGCGGAGCCATGGCATCTTTCCAGGTTTCACTGAACAAAATAGTAGCCATTGGATTGCTGCAGACGTCGATGTAAGTATTTATACTATTGTTCCAACTAATAATAACCAATAGAGTTACTTACTTTGAGGTTCTTATGTAATCCAAAAAAATTTTACCATCTACAAGATTGATTAATGTTTCTGGCAAAGGGTAGCTGAAGGCATAATCGGGAACCAACCATCAGCCATAATAGTGCCGATACCATTAGCTAGAAGCATGAAAAAACTATCGGAAAAAGCTTCGCAGAAAACTAATTTTCCTGATACTTTATCAACATTCATGGCACTGTCCCCACAAACTCTTGCAAATTCAGGACTAGAGCCAATAGTATAGTATAGGACAGATCCTCCTCAGATTAGAGGATACAAAGTCCCATTGAGGTTGAAGCTATTAATGGCGATTCCTGTGTAGATTTGTCCATTGCCAAGTTCCATATTTGCTACAAATTTTCTGTCAATGGTACTACAACAACTGTTAAACATCCAAGGGGTGTAATTGGCAACTGAAACAGGATCAGGACCATCATTCCCAGCTGAATTCGAAGTTAAATTCCGTTCTTCATAGCATAGAAAGATCCAATGGCAATAGGATCTTCAAAATAATCCTCTAGCTAGTCAGATCCCAAGGAAACTAATAGAATATCAACTCTACTATTGCATTGTAAAAAGATTTAAGAACTGCACTATTGCATCCAGATTCACTTTTACATGTGGCTATCCGTGAATTGGGAACTCCACCTCATGCAACGCCCTAGTCCAGGCCGTAAAAGCTCGCACTGGCACGTCTACTCCTGCAGCAGTCAGGTTGTACATGTACCGTGTACTATGGTGTCCCTTGGAGATGGGATATCATATTCATGGTAAGAGTTGTCTCTATTGTAGTAACGCGCACCAATGAGCTTTCTATTGCAATCATATCAAGATTCGATTAATCAATACGTGAAAGATATAATATACAAAACACAAATTCATGTCACTACTACATTTTGTTTATCGTTCATCAAATATGTATTCTCGAGCAAAAACATAGTTTGGGAAATAAGAAAATCCTTGTTGCACGTGAAATTTTACATTAGGCACCGGCCTTTCCATCTAGCTAGTGGAGGACCAAAACCTGTGTCATTGAAACTAGGATGCTTTGGCCAAACTCCTACAAATTGAGACATAAATGTCTAGAATTGCAAAGAGACCATATTTATAGGGTTACAAGTAACTATAAAAGAAAAAACTCTACACCAATTATATGACAAGCACGAAAATCACAAATCTTAAACATGAAGTTTAACTATACGAGTGTCGAGGAACCAACCTGATAATGACCTCTCCTTCTTGACCAGCTCGAAGCTTTCCTTGACTGAACCCATGAAGTCCCAGGATCTAGTGGTATGAAGCTTTAGTACGCAATTTGGGGATGTCACTGAATCAATCCTTCCATTTCTGGTGCCATATACGTGTTCATTATTCATTATAGTTTTAGCCAAAAAAAAATTATATAAAGCTAATTTAATATTTGTCGCTTGTTGAGGTATTCCACCTGAAATGCTTGCAGCTTCTTCTTTGGTAGGCTTGGCTGCAAATCCATTGAAACTTCTTCCATAGGTGTAAACTAATGATTCTTTCGCTGGTGAAGGGCTGCAATAACAAAATTTAATGTGTACAGAACCACCAAAAGAAGGAGCATATGCACAGCATTATTGAAACATGGGATTTGGCCTATTAGTAAGGGATACTTCGAAGTAAAGGCCCAAATGAATACAACTTGGTTGGATTAAAAAGCTTTTTAAAAAAGTGGTTGCATCTCCCTACATCTGTTGATATCAGAGCTAAAGTCCCATGTTCGATTTTCCAAGGAGGGGGAGAATGATGTAGAGCATTATTGAACATGGAGACAAGCCTATTTTCATTGAGGACACTTCGAAGTAAAGCCCAGGTGAATAGTGCTTGAGGCTGATACCCAAGCCTAAACATGGGGATATAGGGCTAGATTGTGCCTCTCCTATTTGGAAAAGTGGTTGCATCTCTCCACGCTCTTGCATTAGCAAATATTTCAATTAGCGGACGGCAACTATATCTTCAGGAATTTGCTGGATCACTATGGCCAACTTTGCTCTCTATTCAACGAAATGGTCTAATACTGAGACAGACTTATTTTATGACGCTCACTAGTAATAGTTTTGCCACTTCAATTCGTAAAAATGCTAATCCAAATGCTTATGTATAGCATGCGTACTTCTTATTTCTTAATTAGTTCATTACAAAATTCCACCACTCAATTATTCAAATTTTTAGATTATTGTACATTCACAAGAGGGTCATACGCATTAAGATCTAGCAAACCTTCTGAGGACACGATGCAGCATGGAATGATGTGTGGATTCAACCAATACATATGCTTTAGGCAGATCTCCCATGTAGACGATATGAAGCTACACAGAAAATGTACTTCTTACACTTCTTACACAGAGTGATAAAGATTATATTTTACTAGAGGCGATTCAATACACCAGCAAGAGTTAGGAATATTTTCAGATACCTTCCTTTCTTGGCAGTGGCAGTTCTGCATAAAAACCCGAGCTTTTGCCATTACAACAAAAAAGCTCTTTTAAGTGTGAGTTGATATCTCAGTAGCTGAATCTTCAAGTACATATAAGGAAGCATCAAAAATTGTTTTCTCAGCATTGTATGGTGGAATAGCTGGCAGAAACAACATTCGACTGAGCTTATATATATTAGGATTAAACTACTTGTACACACAAAGTGTACACCTTGATTTACAACCTCTTTTGTGTCAAAAATCTAGCAGTTGGTTGGAAAAATGTGTTGTCAAAATCAATGTACCAAAATCTGCCAACTTAAATGGATGTAAATCAATATGTCAACATTTATGTACATGTAACATGATCCTACATATTAGTTATGGTGATAATGTCAATATAAAGAGATTTTTTGGATCATTGAGCTAGTTTTAAAATTGTCGAGGATATTTTGTTGTTGCTTTGTACCCAACATTTGTTTTGATGTGCCTTCTTAGATGCAGAGGTGATTTCAGCTTGCAACTACGTTGTTGTCTCAAATTCATTGATATTTTTGTGATTAGCTAGGTTGGAAGACTGTGATTTGTCTCATCAAAATAAAAGTTTTCCTATGAAAGCCACATAGATTGATCTAGGTTCTTTGAATTTAGAATAATAGTATTCATAACCAGTAACTACAATAGTCATCCTATGTGACAACTTTTTATTTGAAGCTTTTTTTAGGCAATCGAATTACAAGAAATTAATACCTCAAATAACAAGTTGTTACAAGTTGTTATTTCAACTTCGTCTTCTAAGAGTTGTGTTGTATTTATAATTATATAATAGTTGGAATTTTTTCCAATTTTCGATGTTCTTCCAGTATTCTTCGGAATAAATAGATTTAGGTTAAGGTATTGTTTGATTTTTGATTATTGCCCTGCATCATAATTGCACCAAGCAATATGACTCCTACGGTATTTATTTCATTGCCCCATTCATTAGATAGAAACAAATAATTTTAGTTGCCATTTTCTATTAGAACTAATAAAATTTCGTTAAATTTTTCATTTAAATATTGAATTCTAAAAAAAAAATAAATAAATAAACTGGTCGGGGCACCCGTTACCCATCCCCGACCTGAATAAGTGGGTAATCCCCACATCCCAACGAAGCGAGACCCTTCAGTATCGGGTTTGTCGAGTTTTTTTGCCATCCCTATCATTGATAGGACGGGGATGTGCATTTACAAGTCTCCCCCCATATACACATCAAAAAGTCACATAACTCAATTGATTAACATTATTTGAAAATTAAACGCATAAAATCTTCATTTCACTGAGAACAAATGAATGTTAGAACAGAAAGAAAAGAACGTTAAAATGGAAAAAGAAACTAGATGTTCTTATCTATCAATACACATGAACTTATTCTACTACACACTAGAAACATGAGCCAATATCATGGCATAACACTGTGTTTCGTCACAATCTATCTTCAGTGACCATTGGCGAGTGAGCCATTCTCGGAAGACTTCTTGGAATAGAATCTTCGGTACATGGAATCCACGTGAGTAAGGAAGTATGTGCCTGATGCTAAAAGACTAGTGTCCTTGTTCGTCACGAAGTCTTTGGCTCCATACCTATGCTCCATTACCTGCATGATCTCGACGAATTTTTCTGGAGGAAACTGCACAGAAGAATGTTTATCATAAGTTGTGCTAAGAAACAACAATTTTGGAGTCTACTATATGAATCCTCCATTTAGTTCATTACTAGATCCACTAACTAGATTTTCGCAATTACAGCTTTATGACTACATAAAACATGCTCCAACCACTAAGTCGTCCTAAATTCATTCAAATTGGTGTCACTTTTGCTTGGTTGTTTGTATTCTCAATAACAATTTTGATCAATTCACAGAGCATGTTTGGCAAAGCTTAAATTATAATTTAAGCCGGTCAAACATACTTTTTATCCACACATTTTGTAGGAACCACAACTTACTACCCATTTATTATTCACATATTCCATAGGGCTTGGTGCTTATAAGCACTTAAAACTACTACAAACCAAGCACAAATTTGAACTAAAATAAGCATACCTCATGTCTCGATTTCAACTTCTCAGAAACATTCATGATGGTTGCAATGTTGGATAGGCTAAAAGGGTGATGACCCTTGTTAAAACGGACTGAAAACATAGTGGCACTCAAACCACTACCGTAGGAGAACAAGATTGCCCTCTGCCCAGCCTAAAGAAAGGAGAGAGGGGAAAACAATACAATTAGGTATGTTTACTAAGTGCAAACGGTCACTAGTAGATGAGAAAACACGTGGTTAATAACTTTACCAGTGTGCTATTTTTATTGTGAAGCAGAGATGCAAATGCAGCATAGATTGATGCGGTGTACATGTTGCCGACTTGCTTTGGAATTAAAGTGGATGGCTGCACCTTTGCATCATAAAAAGGCTTTGCAACTTGCTGAGATGCCTGTAGATCCGATAAATCAGCTCAGAGATGTTCGTATATTAGCATGTTGCACTTGCACATATAAATTCTCGAGAAAATTACGAAGTGTTCACTTTTCCACATAATAACCAACAAACTACCAAAGAATTTGACTAAGGAAGAAAAGTGCACGTTAGAGTGATACAAACCTTTTCAAGATCGCGACTCTGGTAACTTTGATTGCTGGTTAAAGACAAAAATGGTGCTAGCTTTTCTTTAGAGGCCTCATCCATGTAGCTGCAAATACACACAGAAATGAATACATAGTGGACCTTATAAAAAATATTAGTGCTTCTCGAATAATGAAGAAAATATCCACCTGGCATTTTTTATGAAATCATTGAACACCAATCGAGCAAAGCTTTTCTGCACAAGCTGCAGTTATGAGGTAATATGTTAAATACAAACTTCTTCGTAATTGATCAATCTTATAATAAGAAAAAATATTTGCAAATGGCACTTTTATTAAATTTCTATCGTCACTTACTAATTACCTTGTTATATGGAGAATGAAAGACAAAGTATTCAGCATCAGCAACAGAAAATGGTTTGCCCTCCAACTTCTCATACCTATAGAAGCAAAATGTTTAAGCATCTGGAACATAGAATTACAAGAAGGTTTAAATTTTAAGAGAATAACACTTTATCTCAGCAGAAGCTTACTTGTTACAGAAGGTTTTATAACAAGAATCAAGTGCCATGAGATAGCAAGTCTGAGAAAGCTTTCCATCGACAACCTATAAACATAATTTTAACCATATCAGAACTGAACAGAGTACAATGGAGCAAATTTGAAGTAGCAATGCATAATTTCCAAAACATCAATCACAAGTTTTTGTTTGTTTTTATTAGCAGTGACATTCAGCATATGCACAAAAAACTGCAAGGTTTTTACACATTTGTGAAAAGTAAATTATTGAAATTAGTAGACGCTTTAAAGATGAGAATTACTGGATATTCGCTGGCAAGATTAGGCTTGTAAAAATCATAGGCATGAGCCATATGACTACCCCTGAACTTGCTTTCGAACACAATAGGAGCATTAGGTCCTATTAGCATGGCAATAGCTGCAGCTCCTCCAGTGGGCCTGGCTGGTCCCTCAGCATAGACCTATTTAGAAAAAAAAATGTTTACTAGTAAGGCAATCACCCATAAGCACAATCAAATTATTCTATTGAAATTAAATCAACACTTAGCTTATGGATGTGCAATAAAATAAATACATTCCAGCAGGGGGGAAGTTACATTATGAATGACCCTTAATTGAGTACAAAAATGATCCAGCTTATGTAGTACAGGAAAATTGCAAATTATAGGGGTAAGTGCAAATTATAAGATATAGTTTTGCAGCCATTTGGAAGTGGGAAAGCTTGTCTGCTCGCGTTTCTCTAAGTAAATGCAAATGAAGAATACAAAAATGTATAAAGATGATGGTCATACCGCACTGTCTGTGCAGACAACAAGCCCATATCGCCCATCCCATGAACTACTTTCCACCCAATTGACACAATTGAAGAGAGCTGCAGTTCCCCCATAGCATGCATTGGTTGAGTCAACGCCTTCTATGTCAGTATTTCCACTTTTCTGGTCATTCAAAAGGAGAACAAACGGACTAATAAATGATAGATATACATTTTTACTCTAATAAAATAATATTACACGTAAACCCAAAAATTTTCCTTCTTTTTAAACCATACATCCTCCAAAAAAGTTACTGTTCCAAAATACATGTTTCCCAAAATCTAATTACAATGGAGGCCAAACAAGGGATAAATTTATACTTAAAACAGTAATTGAAATGATGTAAGCAAGCTTTACTTGTGGAAATTACCATAACTTAACCTTTTTACTAAAATATGGCCAATCTGATTTTTTGCTTCCAAAAGCGAAGTCGAATAATTAACTACTGATAATTTTAAGCATCATATAGGTTAACTCAGATAAACTGTCAGCTCAACAGTAGAGATTGTATTTCAGTGACTCGTTCCAACACAGATGCTAAGTGCCAATAATTAAAAATCATAGATTGCGTACTTAAATACCTCAAAGATTGGCATCAAGAATGTCTTAATAGACTTGCTCTTGTCTAGTACAGTCTCACTTCCAACTTCCAGACGACCAATCTGTTTTGGATTGATCCCGTATTTCTCAAGAAGTGAGCTAACAGCTGTCAAACTGATGGTTAAACAGTTAATAAATGAAAGTATCTTGTTATTGCCTATATATTTAGAACGGCTGCCAAACTGAAGATAAAAGAGTTAATAAATGCAAGTAACTTGTTATTGCCGATATCATTATTACAAGCATTAAAAAACAATCTACAACCAAATTTTTATCAAGTTTCATTTCAGTAAAGAAGTCTTAAACAATGAATAGAAGATAAAATACTTTGTTCAAGAATATCACAAAGCATGGCTGCAAATTTCTAGATGCCTCTATGTTTAATTATTCTTCAGGAGGATATTTCAGCAGGGTAACAACGTATAAAGAAAATGAGAAGCAGCCCATACTTGTCCCGTGACGTGTGAAAAAAAAAAAGGGCACATACATAATGAAATCGTAAAGATCAATAATCAATTAAAAGACATATGCCAAGATTCAGCAAAATATAAATGGACAATTTTGAACCTTTCCTTGCTTAACTTGAAAGGAACATGCGCTTCATATTATTTTTTAAACAGAGCACATTGTTATACAAACACACAGTCAACTTCATAGACTTAATAACAGGAAATCAAGTATTAAAGCAACAAATGAATAGGATTTTATGCAGCCAAAAGACTGTTATAATCTCTCCAGAAAGTTCAAGCATGCTATATAATTATCAATAAGTTTGACGTGCCACCTACAATGATACTTATGATTATATGGCCCTTGTATTTTCTTCTCCGTCCATAAAACATAGGATTCGAGCGCAAGTTCAGAGTATCGAATATAACATTAAAATCAAACCAATCTAACAATTCACGCAGCATGTAAATTTTTCAACAAAAATCGACTTATACCTCATTGAAATGACATCTTCAACCTCAGTACAAAACCCCATGCAATCTTGGCCAAGTCCAATTGTGTATTTCCCTTTGCTTGCTCCATCATGAGCCTCCAACACTTCCTGTAGCAGTACGACAATTTTTGTTCAAAAAAAAAATAGTAGAAAGTATTTTTTTCCCCTTCTAACATTAACCAAACATAGCAAAAAAGGTCAAAAAAAAATAAAAAAATAAAAATCTGCGAACGAAGTTCAAATTTTAAGATTCTGAAACCTAAAGATATATGAGCTCAAACAGTGGATCAAAAACTTTTCATCGATCAAAATATAACACATCGAAATCTAAGGTGGGTCCATAAGTCGAAAACAAAAATAGCTAGAACCCACAGGGGAAAAAAAATCCTTTCTTTTTCTATATATTTTTCTGAATCTCTGAATCATTCACTCTTCGGAAACATTTCCATAACCCATAAAGAAAAATAAAAGAAAGAGAAATTTTCTTGTAAATTTATGAGCGGAAACATAAATTTATGCTTAAGCAAAAAAATTGACCTGCTGGATGCAAGTGGGAGGGAAGTAGATTTCGATGGCGAGAATTCCCACATTCTTCGCTTGTGAAGCCATTTCTTTCTCCTTTCTTCTTTAGCTTTACAAATACGGTCAAGCAAAAAATGATCGAAAAATTCGCAGAGAAGGATAGAGGTGGAAGACAAGAAACTGTGTAGGCGATGGGAACTTGGCCGTTGGATGGCATATTTATAGGCTAGCGTACAGAGAGACTGCGAAATTTCCATATTTTTTTATTTTTTTTTTCATTTTCACTTTTTCTTTGCTTTTACAGCCCCCAAATGAAGACTCCGTGACATGATTGCACCAATTATTTATCCCAACCACCCCTCCAAATATATATAATTTTAATTTTTCAATCAAGTCGCGAAAAGTTTAGATGGATCAATACTTCACAATTATGATTGGGTATTTTTATCTAGATTCATTCGATTTGTATATAAATCGGATAGAAATAATTGGTTCAATTCGATTCCAATTACAATCGATATTTCTGGTCTTAGAATCAAGAATCGAACGATTCTGATAACGAAATTTTGATTTAATTCCAAAAATATTTTTTTGATAATCTCTTAATTTAATTGTTTTTCAAATTGTTTTGATTACATGTTATCCAAACGTTGAGTGACGCCAATCAAGATTAAGAACGTGTCGTACTATAAACTTGTGTGTGGTTAAGAAAAAAATTTAGTGTTATATTTTAGTGATTGTCATATTAGGAGCCTATTTGATAACAATTAAAATCCAATTAAAATTGAAAATGTTATCGTTATTGGGTCTCACCCGTCTAATAAAAGTCAACAATAACGGTTAGTTTTTCAATTTAAATCCGATTTTAATCTCTACCAAACAAGTTCTAGATGGTGTCGACGTCGTGCACAGGCTAAGGGCTATTAGGGTATTAAATATAAGAAATATTGCAAAATATTAATACAATCATCTTTATTTTTTTTTTCCTTACATAGACAAATTTTATCTTAGAGAATACTATGTTTTATTATTATACGCATAAGTATTGTTGCTTATTTTTGCCCAAAAATTGCCATTATGTTAAGTTAAAGTAGGGTATCAAAGTTGCTTTCGCATTGTCCATTTGACAATATTGGAGAAATTCCATCTCAATTTATGCCTTTTTTAAAAAAAATTGTCTTGAAAGTTTAACATGAAAAATAAAATAACTGATATTTTTATTCGTTTTGTATATTCAGTTTATCCATCTATCGACGAGACGTATCTAATGCGACATGAGATTTCATCTCAAATTCTTATATGTGATTTATTATTTTGATATTTAATCGATGTATGGTTTTACCTTTATCATGCTTTTGAAATATGAAAGCTCGTTTGGATAAATCAATCTTCAAGGCCATGTTTGATGGGAAGATTTTTCTATAAAAGTTGGAAATTATTTTTCATTTTCCACTTTTTAGACTGTTTGATAGAAAAAAAAATTCTAAGCAATTTGTTTTCTAACTTTACCTCACATGACCACATTTTCCTTGAATTGGTTTTCCCGTGGTTTTTGGTTTTCTAGACAATTTTTTTGGTAATGAAAATAAATTCTATCCTCAATTGTAACAAATTATATCCCTTTAATGAACAATTTTCATAGAAAACAAAGTCAAACGAACATCAAAAGATCCAAAATTTCAATATTTTTCAGGTGAAAAATCATACCAATCAAACACAATTAATTGACAATTTTCAATAAACAAATTTTAGGTAATTCAATTCCCTGAAATTCATTTTCTTTCCACCCAAATTCAATTCTTGCAATCAAACGGACCATAAATTCTATACTTCATTGGAGCTTTAGAGAGTGTGTTTTGTTTGAGAAGTAACATATTAAAAGTTTCGAGATTCTGTATATTTGTTATTAATAATTCTCTCCAAATATATTCACAATTTTGGACTGTAATTACCAGCACAAAACCACGTGTCCAATGTTCTTGAAAGTCGTAAACAAAATTCTGAGATCTGTGTCTGTCACTGGGGACAAATTTATTTTATTAATTAATAATTATACTTATTATAAAGCTGACAGCCAGCCATAACCCTACCTGTTTATTCTTTGATCCTTTCATAGAATTTTCCGTCACCTTTTAATTTTTTTTATTAATTTATTAATCAAAATCAGATCCATTTTATGGCATATTTAATTTATATAAAATAACTTCTAAAATTCAATTAAATTTTCATTTTGCAGTGGATAGCAACTAAGGGTGTTGAGCGGGGTAGCGAGCCAAGCAGAGATTTTCTCGCAGCTCTCTCTCTCTCTCTAGTTGTCTCATAAACTTGTTCGTTATAATGAATAAATACAACTTCAACAAAAATAAATACAAATTGCTCGTTGGCTCGACTTGTTCCCATCGAGCCACAATTTGATTGGGCGAGTCAAGCTCTATGATAGGTAAGTGGCAAGCCCATTGGCTCCACTACCCCCATTTAACACCCATAATAGCAACTAATCTTAAAATCACAACTGTTTTCTTCATTATTATTATTATTTTTTTTAATATCTTCATTATTTTTGATAAATTGAGATAAATGATGAGAGAATAAAATTTTTTATATTTGATTATAAATTAATTGGAAAAAAACATGTTATAGTTCGTGACCGTTGTTGGCCAAAGTTGACCCCTTACTATAAATAGTCAAATAATCAATTCTTTTCTTTTATTTTCTTTTTCAAAGTAAGAATAATAATAAAAAAATACCTGAGATTTGGACTCCAACCAAACTAGGATATGTGTACTCAAAGTAGGATTAGTATCAAGACATTGAATTTTCGCCCGTCACTTAAATCTTGACTAATAAAGGATGCTTTTTTTGGTTCATTGAATTGGTTTAAGAAACTACAATAATAAGAATTTCTTTCTATTTTAAATTTTTACTCTTTATAAATTAATCACTTAAAACTCATTGTACCATTCAACGTTTATACAACGGTTTTGAAATTTTGGATGCCTTTGATCAGCTTTAGTCAAAGTTATACTGCCTATAGTTAGAATTAGCCAGCCAACCCTGTAAATACACATAGTTTTTAAGGGGAGGAGAATTTTGTTAGAATTCATTTATTTGTATAGATTTTACTGTCCACTTTGTTGATAAAATCAGTGTTGGCAAGAAAATGATTGGCTGCAATAATTGTTTTATTTTTTTAAACTGTTCAATGGTAGAATGCACGTAAGATGTAGTTTTTTCTGTAGACCAAGTATGATTGATTTTGTTAAGGAACATTGGATGACAATAGACAAACGTGTTATATCTCCTCGTTTCAATTTATCGAATACAAAAAATTTCATTGTACGTGCTTTTAATTTCATTCAATTCATCCAACAAATTTTAGGCCGTTATTTCTTGTTATGCAGTCCGTGAAGGGTTTTTGACACCGTTGTATGATCATACGTTGTTACATATCTCGCGTGCATACTTATTAAAATAGTTAATACATTACTGCAAGCCGGACAAATTGTGGTACGATTCAGAGTATTTATGTATATCGTCGAAATGGAATATTGTTGTGTATAATGATTCATGACGGCATTGGGTTGTTAACACTGTTGTATGATCATGGTTACATATCTCACGTCGAACATATTATGAACGGTTCTAAGTATTTCTGTATGTCATCAAAGTGGAACGATGTTGCTTGTCGTGACGGCATAAAATGTTAATATATGTGAAAATAATAATACTTTTGATTAGAGACAAGTATAATACGTAAGGTTCAATGGGGAAGTCCATAGAGGTGAGCTTCATTAGTCAAATTAATGTGTCTCTCGCCGACTTCCATGCCATTTTCATGTTTTTTAATTTTAATTTATTAATAAATCTATTCCTATCTATTTTGACTGTCAACCTATTTAATTTTAATTTACCTTGTACAACATGCCAATTGAACATCACTATAATGGTCCAATTATTTGTCATTATAATAATAATAAAAAAAGATAAATAATTTTTTAACCTTTTTTTTATTTTAATTTGATCCAATAATATTTAAATTACCGCAATGATAGGAAATTGTTTGTTAGTCTAGGCAAGAAAGTGATGCTTGATGATTACATCAACCCATTTATGTGGAATACTTAACCATAATGAATTTGACAAACTTGAGGAAAAAAATACTTTTAAAAATAGATGAGAAAATTTTATAATTGGAATTGTTCATATTTTATTCATATGTTTGGAATCCTATCACATGTTCTTAGAGAGTATATGATATATAGTTTTGGACAAACATGGATAATTTAAAAAATGTAAAAAATATTAAAATTATATTTAGAATAATTGGCGCAAAACGTATCTATCATTTGTCTTCATTTCACTAATTATCTATATTACTTCAATTTTGATATTTGGAAACTTAAATCAATTTTTCTTTATGCAAAACATTCTTACTGTCCATTTCTTCCGTTAAAACCTTGTAAAATTATGAATTTATCTTCCCCTTTAAATAAACAAAAACAAAATAAAGAACAAAGATAAGAAAATAAATAATTGCAGAGAATTTCAAATTTCCAAAAAGTGCAAAGGAGCCCTATAAAACAATTAACAAAAAAAAAAAAAAATTCTCAACCAACCCCACTTATTCCATACCCACCCCACCGGCGGACCTAGCACCCGGCGAGGGGGCGTGTCCGCACTTGCTGGCTTCGCTGGAACAGTGACCTGTAGGTTGTAGAAGGAAGAAGGAAACAGCCTGCGGTGACGGGCAAAGTTTGGCTTCCTTCCTTTGTTTTTTTATTTTTTATTTAGCTGGCCTTTTGTTTGGGGTTAATCACAACTTGGGCCTTAATTTTTAATTAACTAGGCCCATCCCCAATGGTAATGATCCATCTGAATCTAATTATATAGCAAACCAATTTGAAGGAAGTTTTCAAAGTTCAAACCGTCCCTCATCCAACTTCTACGGTTCCACCGTTCTTGACGCAGCGACGCCTCCATCTCTTGCTGCAGCTTTCGATGCCTGACAAAGTTGACGAGTCAGTCTCAGATAGTTGGAAGATTCGAAGCTGTCATCTGTAGTCTGTCGCTTGCTTCAATGGTTGAATATTATTTATTGGTTACAAATTGATGAATTTAATAATCACAAACAACCAAATAATATGTGACCAACAACTGTGTTTGTGATCACCACCTTACCACTGCCACCAACAGCATGGCAACAGAAACCCCATCGTCGGAACAACCAGAACCACCTCTCGGCAGCAAACTGTCACATCGCTACCACCGTCACCATCACCTCCGACCACTAATACCACAGTTAATATCATAAGGAACACTACCCAAACACCATTAAAAAATCAAATCCAAAATAATTAATCACTGCCACCAACACCAACACTACAAACACCACGACCATCTGTACACCACCACTAACTACCCTATCGAAAGCCAAAAGTTTAGATTTTCCACACATTTTCCACCAATAGCAACGACTCTCACACCCAAAACAATTGCCGCCTAAAATCGGCACCACTATCGCCGCCTAAAAATTGCACAACCAGGATCGTGACCATCACAGTCTCCACCACCACAATAATCACTACATGCCATCGCCAACAACTGCATGCAACCAACAAAACTCACTGCAAATTTTTCGGCTCTAAATCGAGACCGTCAAAACACACAAAACTAAACAAATCTCTAATAGCGACAACGCTATCTCATCATTCGCCGCTATGGCAGCGGCGCTCAAGCATTTCGCAGCAACATCGTCGCTGAGCACATTGTACAGCAGCAGCTGTTGCAGTATCTCACATAGATAGTGTGTCGGTGACGACGTCGTACTGCAGCGACAACAGAGTCAACGTAGCGATGACATCTGTGGTGGTCTCCGGCAAAAGTTTATGGTGGTTGGGATAAATGGATGGAAAAGAAAGAAGTGAGAGAGAGAGAGGATATAAGATTGCCTATATAGAAAGGCACAATATGAAAATTAATAGGTTTTGGATGGGTGGTTGGATTGGGTGGTTATTAATTTGATTTTGTAATATAATTATTAATACGAAAATTTTGAATTAATATCTGATTTTTGAATAAATAAACTTTATATCTGATTTTTTGAATCTTAAAAAAACTGGTTGGTTGTAATTTCCACTTGTGTTCCGCTGTTGGGCCTGGCTCTGCCTGCTTGTAATGGATGTTGGATCATATCAAAAAGCCCAAACAATCCTAGGCCTACATGATTGTCCCTATCAGGCTGGGCCTTTGAATTGTCCCTATTTAATAACATATCTCATCAACTTTTATCAAACTTTTTGTTTTTTGTGGAAATTACAGCCTCGCCCGTTTTTAAGTTACCATTTTCAAAAATACAAAATCAACTTTATAATTACATATTTCAAAAATATAGAATCAACTTTATAATTACATAAACCAGGTTTTAAATTTTTAATTAAGAATTTTTAAATTAATTTTTATTTAAATCAATCCTACACAAATTCAACCCTAATTATTTCATTCTCTCTTCCCCATCTCTCTCTCCCTAACCCAGTTTCTCTGCCCTCTCCCTTTCTATCCATGCGCCGCTACCGTCGCCACCGAAGCACCGCCCTCACTGGGCCACAAAACCTCCAGTCAATCAACATCTTCGACACACAACGACGCACAATTCTGTGAGTTCGCACCGTTTGCAGATCTACTTTTTATTTTCCACCATCAAGCCTTCGCCAGTGACGTCGTCAGAGCCAGAGGGAGGCAAGGCCAAGCAAAAACAGAGGAAGACAAGATCGTTATGCCGCCGGCAATGATGATTGTAGCGCAATGATGTGAACGTCGCAGAGGTACTTCGCCCCTGTCGCTACTGTAGTTCAATGGTGACGGTGGCGACACTAAGATTGTGATCTAGTGGATTTGTGGAGGTCGTTGCGGTGTGGTGGATTTGTGGTTGTAGCATGGTCTGTTGTGTGATTTGTGGAGATCATGGTAGCAGCGGGGCCATAGACTGTTTAGGGGTTTTTTTAGTGGGGTTGGTGGTTGCAGTGTGGTGGAGATGAAGATAAAGGAGATAATAGTTGTAGTGGCGGATGTTATGGCGGTGGCTGTGGTTGTGATTGCAATGGCAATGTTGGTGGTGGACGTGACGCAGTGATGCTGATAGGTTTGGGGGTTTTTTAGTTGGTGGTGGCTGTGGTGGTTATGGTGGTGAAGAGTGTAGATGGTGGTTGTGGTGGTTACGATGGTGGTGGCGTTGACGATAATGGATTTGAGGAGAATATGGAGGTGGTGGTGGTGGTGGTATAGGCAACGATGGTGGTCACAAATCGTTTCATTGTTTGTGACCAATAAATTGGTTGGTGTACACCAATAAATAATAAATTGTGACCAATAAATATTGTGTAATCTACAAATTTATTAATATGTGACCAATAAAAGTAATATGTGACCTATCACTTGATATTTTGTGACCATAAAATAAGTTGTGTGACTATAAATTTCGTGATTTGTGACCGATGGACAAATTGTGACTTTAAAATTTTCAATTTGTGATTGATGAATTAATCGTGACCTATAAATTTTTTGAATTGTGATGTTAAATTTTTTGATTTTTAACCAAATTTCATATATCTGTGACTTTTATATATTTATTAATAAAATATATAATTAATTAATTAAATCATAAATAAATTTTAATAAAAACCTGATTTTTGAAATTTAAAACCAATATCCTTAATTTTGAAATTGTGTTTACTAAAAACCTTATTTATGTATTGT
>CAIGRQ010301453.1:0-13373 GCA_903798375.1 Fraxinus sp. D2006-0159
CTGATTTTTGATTAAATAAAATTTAAACTTAATTTTCATAAATTTGAAATTAAACAGCTGATTTTATGTAATTATCCCCCACAAACAAAGCACCTCTAAATTCATGTCCTTGACCTAAAGCACAAAAATATAAATATTTCCACATTTTACTAGTTGTACAAATGTACATGCAGGTAGAAGTCACGTGTTTGAGAAATAATTGGTCCACTTTGTCAACTTTTCATTTTCTTAAAAATTCAAAATTACGAAAGTTGAACTATGTTTTAGCCTTGGACCAATGTTATTGTGATCGGACTTGAATGACGGGTTAAACATTTTTTTATTTTTTATTTATTTTTTGGGAAAGTCTGTTAGGAAGTCGACCAGCTTACTCCATTGAAAGACGGGTACTCGAGGAATGTAAAAAGCTATCATATTGGGTTCGAAAACGAAGTATAAAAAGGTAAAAATAAAACTTACGAGTAACTTCATATCAATCTGTAATTTCATCAATTTTTGTGACCTTATTGATTGAGGAAACCATCTAATTATCTAAATTGATTAACTCCAATAATAAAATCTCACTCCCATTGATATTAGCATTAAGCCTCCATTTGGGATAATTCATAAACGGTTTAATTTACAAGAAAGGTAGAAATGAGTCATGACTTGTGGATTTATTGACATATGTGGTTGATATTAGGGGCGGACCCACATGGGGTCATGTGACCCCACAAATTTTTTTTTTTTTTTTTTTTNTTTTTTTTTTTAGTTTTCCTTGAGTTTTTTTTTTTTACCTAAACATCTTTGAATTCTCATTTTTGACTCCACAAGAAAAATGGTCTGGTCCTCCCCTGGTTGATATAAAATTCGACTATTTATTAGTAATTCATTTAATCATGGCTAATTTATCCAAATACATCACTTATGTAACCTCTTGATTCAACATTTTGATTCTTGATTATGGACTCAATTGGTATGACTTTTGCTTTTATTTTCTTTAAAAGAATTTCCTTTGTAAATTATCTTAATTTTTGTTTAAAAATTATTTTTTTAAAAAAAAATCTTATTTCGGAGGTGCTTTTACGGAAAATCATATTGGATCGAAAAGTTATGAGTTTCGTGAAATTTATGATTAAAATTAATTATCTATCTGTAGTTTAGATTTTAATTCACTTTTATAGCTGAATCAAACAAAGACTTAGGCCCTGTTTGATCGGGCTATATTTTCCACAGAAAATGGAAATTAAATTTCATTTCCACCCTTTAGCATGTTTGATTGACTAAATTTTCCGTGGAAATGGTTTTCCACATTTTCTTTTTTTTTTTTGAGGAAATTTTTCCCACGTGTTTAGCAAGAAAAGCTTTTCTAGGCAACTTTTTTTAAAAAAAAATTTGGCAATGGAAACAAATTATATCTCAAATTGTAACAAATTTTATCCCTTTAATGGACAATTCCATGAAAAATAAACACAAATGAACACTAAAAGATCCAAAATTTTTATATTTTTTAGTGAAAAATTATATCAATCAAATACAATTAATTGACAATTTCCACTAGAATAATTTCTAGGCAATTGAATTATCTGAAATTCATTTTCTTTCCACTCAATTATATTATTTCAATCGAACGGACCTTAGAAATTGATACCACGGTGGTGACGCCCTTTGGTACCTAGCGGGCATGTAGCCTCTACCTAATTATCTATCGTGCACACCAGCTCCAGCATTATTCTCTCACGCACTATACTGTACATATAGCATACTAGGTTTTTTTTTTTAATTAACAATAATAGTGGTTAACCAGTATTATTCTCTTTTTATGTTTACTACAGTTCATTTGTTATGAAAGGCCTTATAATTATTAATTTTTTCTTATGTTGGGCTAATATGGATTGGTAAAGAGAAATTTTAGTCTAGGTCGAAGATGATGAGACATTTGAAAGGGGCGTTTCTCCGTTTCAATTATACACAATTTTGCTATCTTGGTCGAAGATGAAGAGACATTTGAAAGGGGCGTTTCTCCCCTTCAATTATACACGATCTCGCTATCAAAGACTACAAAAGTGATAATTATGGTGGAAGTTGGCAAGTAATTATATCACCGTGAATTGATTTAGGCAGAATAACGTCGTGAAAAATGAATACTATAAAATGGTCGAGACACGTGTTCGACTATTTCTCCTTAAGACGATAATGTCCCACACTGGTACTTAAGGTATTCCGACACTCTTCTCCCAAGATACAATGACTTTGACTTGTAGTAGTAGCACTACAAATTACAAGACCCAGCAAACCTACTCACGTTTGATATCTATAAAAACTGGAGGACTAAAATGCAAGAAATAATTTTTCGAGGCTGGATTGCAAAATATGAATAATGCAGGGACTAATAAATTAATTTTGGAAGAAGAATAAAATCAGAATTGATTTTTGGAGTGAATGAAATCAGGGGTATATGGGCCTATTTATAGAAGTTGAAAGGTTGTATCCAAAAGACACAATAGTCGAAAAATTGTGTCTTCAGCAGACACAAACCGTTTGGTCAGGAACTGTCAATCGTCAACCGTCATTATAGAAGAATTCATGTGTCGACACAGAAAAATCGGGAGAAAAATAATATAAATTAAATATATTATTATTTTAAATAATAATCAAATAATCAAATATTATTTTACCAAAAAATATATATCAGCTTGACTCAAATCCAAGCACAAGCCCACGACTCGTGACTCGTGCCGTGTTGGGCGGTCAATCGATGGCTCACGCGTGTGGGCTTTAACCCAACCTACTAGTATGTAGGTTCTCTTCCCTTCAAAGACTATCGATACCCCTTGGGGCCCAAACTCAAGTACTAAAACGGTTATATTCTTCTAACTTTTCTATTTGGGATTGTGTCTTTTCCAATTTCTCACCAATTTTTATTCCAATTTATTTCAACTTCGCCTTAATTTCTAATTCACCCTAAATTGGTTTTGAGAAAATAAATACACTACATTAGTCCACTCATGGAGTAGAAAACATTCGACTAAAAAAATATTTTGTCCAAAAAACGAGACCCACTAAAATAATTGGTCAAACCAACTAACAAAAACAATTTCCAACGGATTAAATGGTTAATAAGTATTAGTAATATCATAAAGATATTTTATTTATATTACTTTCAATTTATATTACATACTGCTTTTTTCACGTAAATTTGATGGCTCAAAGTGAAGGAATCAATGAGATGGAAATGAAAGTCGCTTATGTATTTACAAACATGCTACATGTAAAATGATTAGTGTGTTGTAACCTTTACAACCTCTCAAATTAATTTGTGGACCCCACACTAATGTGAGAGGTTGTAAAGGTTACAACACACTAATCATTGTACAAGTGGATTTTTCCATGTATTTACTATCATTATGTACTTTTTGGTCGTTGCGTACGTCGGAGAATGATTTTTACTAGACAACTTGTTTTTTTGTATCATTAGTTAGATTATTGTGTTGTTTCAAACATTAGGAGAATGAAAATGGTTGTCGGAACTGCGAGTGCATTAAAAAACTTAATTGTGGTACAATATCTCTGGCCACATGGCTAACCACTATCAATTCTACTGTAGTACATTAAATTTGCTAGGCACTAACAAACCAAGCACCTCTAAATTCATGTCCTTGACCTAAAGCACAAAAATATAAATATTTCCACATTTTACTGGTGGTACAAATGTACATTCAGGCAGAGGTCACGTGTTTGAGAAATAATAATTGGTCCACTTTGTCAACTTTTCATTTTCTTAAAAATTCAAAATTAATAAATTTGAACTATGTCTTAGCCTTGGACCAATGTTATTGCGACCGGACTTGAATGACATATAAACAGATTTTATTTATTTATTTTTTTTTTTTTTGGGAAATTTGTTAGGAAGTTGATCGGCTTACTCCGTTGAAAGATGGGTACTCGAGGAATGTAAAAAGGTAGCATATTGGGTTTGAAAAATTCTTATTTCGGAAGTGTCTTTACAGAAAATCGTATTGAATTAATTCTTTCTAAAAATATATTTTTATAAAATTAGTTAAAAGGGATTTAAGGTCGTGTTTGGTATAACTCAAAATTCAATTAAAATTGAAAATATAGTCGTTATTGGATCTCACTTGTATAATAAAAGTCAATAATAATGACTAATTTTCTTGCATAATAAAAGTCAATAATAATGACTAATTTTCTAATTTTAATTCGATTTTAATCCCTACCGAACATGTCCTAAAAGAAACTTTGTATACCACGGAGGTGGCGCCCTTTAGTACCTAGTGGGCATGTAGCCTCCACCTAATTATCTATCGTGCGTACCAGCTCCAGCATTATTCTCTCACGCACTATACTATACATACACGAAGTTAATTTTCTCCATCTTCCGTTTATGGTAACTCTAAGCCATTTTCATTCGTAGCTCGATCCGTATGTCTGCAGGAATTGGGTCAGAGGTTTAATGGAACAATAAAAATTTCATAATTTGGCTCATGCGGGACCTACATAGCAAGTCCATAAAGTCGCTTACGGCGCCCATAATCAAATACAGTTAGTCAATTCTCTTTTTTTACATATACATGTATCTATTTGTAATTTGCTTGATCTTAGTAAAACTGGGAATTCTTTAGTACAGAATTGTTGAAACGACTTCTTGAATGGGTTTCAGCTGTTATTGAAGAGGGAGTTGAAGCGGAGTTTGCTCAGAATATATTGAACGGAAGTGGGTTTCAATCTTGCAATCCGATTACTACGGTGAGCAAAATTTTACATGTATAGAATTGTTTTGGTGGCGACTTGATTATAATCTGCTTTTAAGTAGTATCTAATTTAGTTTTAATCATGCGTAATCCAAGTGAAACAACTGATAGAAAGATTAGCTCTTTCAAATTGAGACAGAATCAAACCCATTCTCGAGCCTTTCTAGATATTCCCGGAGCTTAGAAATGCATTGTACTTTCCCTTTCCTAGTTTTGAATTGATTGATTGACTCAGTTCATGAAAGAGTAAATCATGAGGAGGCTTCGAAGGCACCAGATTATATTGTGTTATTATTTTGACTGTAAATATCCCTTTTAGCTTTATCTTTGTGGGGGAATAAATAAGGCTTTTTAGAGAAGAATAAGCAGCTTGATTTGAATTTAATAAAATATTGTTGGGAGTTTTCACAATTTTGTATCAATTGATAGTATTCACTCTCATTTATTCATAGAATCAACGGATCTTTGAACGCGTTCTTCGTTCCTTATGCTTCTGCTACATCATTAACCTTCAAATGGAACCTAGTATTGTATGATCTGATAAATTTTTTTCTTAGTGTTGATACTTCCTTTTGGATTCTCTTTGAAATGGTGGTTCAAATTCGGAGCACACAGCGTCGCTTGTTGTTTCATTTAAAGCTTATTGATACTAACTGCTCGTGCCATTTGGTTTCCAGATTGCTTCAGACTACCCGATTACGACCTTTAGTCCTATGTGGAATTGGTGCTAGAAGCGAAAAAGTACTTCTGTATGTCTTTAATATTTTCTTTTTTATCGGAGTTAAATGGAAAATATCAACATGGCAAAAGATGGCCAAGGTGGAGAAGATTCACTGAAGTGTGTTTCTGAAAATATAGAGTCAGCGGATGAAAGTCTCTTGTCGGAAAGATGTACTAAAAAGTTACCAGAGCACACACTGAAATTAAACTTTAGGAGATCAAGAACGAGCACAAGTTGCAGAGAGTTATTCCTTCATTGCGATCGTGGCTTATATTATAAAATTCCAAAGCATATCATAAGCATAGATGAAAAAAATGTTCTTGGTTGCCTCGAATTGATATGTAGGAACAGATTAAGAGAAGCAGCGTGCAGTTTTGCCTCAGAAGTGAATACTTTGTCAGATAGTTTGGCTAACTTAACAGAAATTGCGGGGACCCGTAATGTTATCGTGAGCTCGACTGGTATAAACCGCACTATCACTGGTAGCAAGAGTACGGACATCTTTAAAAGCCTGTCATTTAACCAATTCAGGCCCGTAGACAGCAATGCCAACCCTGGAATGACGAGTTTACTTGAAATCTGTGAACCAGCTTGTTTTGAACTTGTGAACCCTCCACGTGGGTTGAGCAGTGGCAGATCATCTTGTAAACTAATGAAGGAGGCGACTGTTCTCAACCATGTTTATGCATCTGCACCTTTGCATAGAAGGATCATACCTGTGTCGAGCACAAACAGTACCTGCTCGGATCAATCGTCTTCTTCTTCATGTGCTACCTTGTTTAAGGGAATGCTGCAATGCACGTGGAAGAATGGGCTACCACAGTACACTTTTTCCATGGATGATAGGAGAGACATTTATGTAGCCAGCTCCTTTAAGGTAGAGTCTCCTGACAATAAAGTTTTAGATTATGTTTACACGTTTCATTCAATGGAAAATGACAGTAAAGAGAGTAATATACGTGAGGTCGAGCCAGAACTTGTTGGGAAGATGCGGGTGTCTTCTTCTATCACTTTCTGTTCAAACAACTCAGAAATCATGGAGACTCGATTTGTTCTATTTCGTTCCGATGACAAAAATTTGGGAGAGATGCAAAGCTCAAGTCATTCCCTCCAGCAGAATAAGAGACTGACACGGAAGATTGCGGATGTTTTTAAGTCAACTCGCTCGTATAAAGAGAAATATTCTTCTACATTTGGGGGGACGAGTGCAAGTTTTGAAGATACTTATCGGCATCCATCTCATCAAGTGCAAAATGGTCCTAATCCAGTCGAGGTGAGTGTAGAAAGTCAATATGAGCCAAATCTTGAGTTGGCAGCCATTGTTGTGAGACACCATACTTGCAAGAAAATCAAGGAGGCAGAAATTGGAGGGTGGGGATTGAAGTTTCTCAAAAGATCTGGAATTAATTCCTCGATAACTACAGAATGTTGTCCGCAAAATTGTGGTGAATGCTCGACGAGCATGAATATTATAGTTCCAGCAGATGTTCACGGAGGACCAAGAACCAGAATTGGTGGCCCCTCAAGTCTCATTGAGAGGTGGATTTCTGGTGGGCGCTGTGACTGTGGGGGCTGGGATATTGGGTGCCCATTAACAGTACTTGATACCAGATCGTGCACCATGGAGGCTTCGCCTCATATTTCCGGGGAATGCAAGTCATTGGAGCTCTTCATACAGGTCTGCTAAATTCCTTTCATTCATTTGCTTTATCTCCTTACCTTTTCCTCATTTTCAATCATAAAATAATTTTCTAACAAACCAACAACCTTCATACCCTTTAGATTTCACCACCTTTTCAAATCCAGCACACAAATACTGTATCGAATTGGTTTATTTTCTTTAGCGCCTAGTACCAGAGATGCCTAAAGAAGCAATATTTACTTTGAAAACACCATAAAAATTGCATGTTTGGTACACTCTGCTGGACTTATGTAGTAATGTGCGTCAAACATGGCCAGTTATCTGTTTTTGTTTAAGCTTTTATCTAGCAATTATCAAGAGACACTGAAGAAATGAGCTAACTTTAGCCCATTGTCAATTTTGCAGGGTTCAAAGCAAAATACACCAATCATGAAAATGGTGAATATCCATGAAGGCTTGTATTGTGTTCATTTTCAATCAACTTTGTCATCTTTGCAGTCTTTTGCTATAGCTGCTTCCATTTTTCATTCTCGTAATCCCGTTCTTCGATTGTGAATTCATGCTTGGTGTCTGGTATTGGATAGAATATGACATAAACATACAGGAATTGATCTGACAAAGCTCGGGGATTTATTTGTAGAAATACAGCCTTTAGCCATATAAATTTTAGATGAAGCTGCACCAGAGATTTTACCTCATAAGCCTAGGATTTAGAAGTTTTTGAGGACCACGAGGGGTTAACCTTTCTCAAAGAATTCTATGATATATTGACGGGACGTTTCCTTCACAACAAGCTACATGTTGAGTAGCCTTGGTTTTCGTCTTGTTTTATTGTTTTTTATATGCTTTTGTAATTTTTTTTAATGTATAATATGTATATAGTTTACTATGTTTCGATATGATATTATTAATAACTTGTACCATCGTATTCGACACTTTCTGATCGATGCTTTAGTAATCATCCTTTAGGGAGAGTATTGACAAATGGTGTAGTGACTTACCCGAGGTGTTGGGCAGCTCAACCCCATGTCGAATATCAACTCCACCTATTCGTGAAATAATTCTTATATTTCATGTAGAATACACGTTGAAATAAAATACAAAATTATAGATATTGAAACTGCAATTTAACAATTATGTTTTGATGTAATAAGATCAAATTGCACGTTCTTTGCGATTTTCAAAAGCTCTATTGGATCAATCACGAACGCTCAGTCCAACTCGTCTTTTAATAAAACAAAATCCCAATCCATATTAGCCCAACATAAGAAAATTTTAATAATTATAAGGCCTTTCATAACAAATATATTCATTTTTTCTTCAAAAACTTATTTTAGGGCACATTCTTCTCAAAATTCAATGTTTCAAAACTCATTTTCAACCACACAATTATCAACAAAATAATATTACACGTAAATCCAAAATTTTTCCTTATTTTTTAACATATATCACATCACATCATAAACTGCATTCTTTTCTCAATAATGTGCATCAAATACCCCTTAGTTGTTAGACTTTGTACTTGAATCAAATTTAAAGAAATAAACGTGTTCTTTTTTTCTTCAACAACTTGTTAGATGAAATATCTTGATACTCTTTAAAACTTATTCATGGATGATATAGACTTCGAGTGGTGTGTAGGATGACATGGTAATGTGCCAGCTGACACCAATTCATCATGTGAAAATGATTATCAAAATATTGGATATCCTTTACCGACATTAATATCAAGACGCACCTCGATCAACTACCTTATTTGGATGACTATCCAACCAGCAACTTTTGTTTATATGACAAAGATAACATATGTTGAATTCGTTCTGATTTTCTAATTTGGATTGAACGATCTAGAAAAGTTTTTATATCTATTAATGCGGGAAGAAAAAATTGAGTACCGATATGGTATTAGTCCAAAAGATCAAGTCCTTGTTAGTAATTAACATACTAAAGTCAGGAACCCTAATTCCAATCCAGCCGCTTGCCATTTCCTATATATGTTGATTATCCATCTCCCGAAACCCTAATTACATCACACCGAAAATGTCGAAGCGAGGTTGGTCTCTCAAGTACACTATGTTTTCTATTCTTAGATTTCGTGTAATTTTGCTTATGTATTATGAAATTGTGTTGACAGGGCGGGGAGGATCGGCCGGTAACAAGTTCCGGATGTCGCTAGGTCTGCCGGTGGCGGCGACGGTGAACTGCGCCGACAACACGGGTGCGAAAAATCTTTATATTATCTCCGTAAAGGGGATAAAAGGCCGGTTAAACAGGCTCCCTTCAGCTTGTGTCGGGGATATGGTGATGGCTACCGTGAAGAAGGGCAAGCCTGATTTGAGGAAGAAGGTGATGCCTGCTGTTATTGTGAGGCAACGTAAGCCGTGGCGTCGAAAGGATGGTGTTTTCATGTATTTCGAAGGTCTGTTTCTTAATGATTATTATCCTTTTATTCGGACTGAGTATCCTCGTATTGTTTAATAAGGCCTTGTTGTTGGGTAAGTGGTCGTGGTGATTCGGAGTGGGGGAGGGAGAGTTTTTGGAGAGAAATTATAGGGACAGAATATGGTGTGTTATGGAGGGGGATGGTGCTCAGTCAAGAGGCATGGTTCTTATGGGGGTGAGTTTGTATGGACCTTATTCTGGGTTGCTTTGTGGAGAGAAAAGAAACAGCCAATAACGGAGCATATTAGAAAATTATTTTATTTGATTGACATTGTATACTTGATTTAATGATGCTGCTACTAGGCATATATGCGGGCTTCCCAATTTTTCCTTTCTGGTAATACATTTCATGTGTATTATTCTTTGATTACCTTTCAAAAAATGATTTTTTTATTTCAGCTGATGTTGCCAGATGGATATTTGCTAAAGTTGTTTTGTCACTTTGTTCAGTTTATTATTGATTTTGCTGGCTATGCTTGAATTTGACAGTTAATGTTTTACTTATTACTTCTAAAAGGTGGATTTCAGTAATACGCTTGACAATGTGATTGAAGGGTAATATACTAATATTAGCTGGTTCTGAGGTATCTTGATTTCTGCATCTTCCATAGACAATTTGGATTATGTAGACATGATATGATACCTTCTAGTCCAGCGATATTAAAATGTTATCAATCATAATACCTAGTGAGTTCTCTGTTTCTTGGACCTCACTCTGTCAAGGTTGATACATCTCTGATGCTTTTATTTTAAGAGCATGTTTGGCTTTGCTTAAATGCTAAAAAAGAAGCTATAATCTGGCTTCATTTTAGCTTATAGCGGCACTTCTTTTTTGTTTCTTTTTTAGCATTTAAGCTAAACAAAATGTGCTCTATGCTCATAACCTTTAACCATAATATTTCATCTAATGTTCAGAGAGATGTATAGCAAGGATGTTGTGTCATTTCCTTGTTTCCTTGCTGGTAATGTGGTGCTGAGGAGTGTTACTAGGTTTCTCTGCACCTCCCATGACCAGCTACATCTAAATTGCCAATCTTCCCCTATATCGGATGGCAAATTGTTTTTTCCAGTCCTGTCGAGGTTGGCATATTTTCTTTGAACTTTTTGTCGCCTCACCTTTCATTTTCCTCCCTTTTTAAGTTTTCCTGAATTCTTATGCATTCATTGAGAAGTTGGTTTGGACATTCATCAGTGGTGGAGGGATCTTTGAGTCATTCTTGAAAGGTTTCCTTGGAACAACATAGAAATTAGACCTGTAGAGTAAATTTTAAAAGATATACTCGAGGCAGGTTCATTCTCTAAAGACGGGAGTTTTTCCGTGGTTTTGATAAGAAGGTACCGGACTTAGTCATGTATTGACATTTCATCCATTGTTAAATACAGTTACGAGTCTGGAAGATTGACAAGAGTCTATCGTTACAGATGTGTGTGTACCAATGGATCTCACATCTGCTCCATATGGACCCAATATATAATATTGTTTTTCCTATTCCCCAAAATAGATTTATTAAGTTAGGAAACAGAATTTGTAACTTTCCTTACATACCAGGCATAAGTCAAGTATCCATCTGCGTATTTTGATGTCAATACAGTTACTTGTCTGGAACATTGAAAAGTGTCCGTCGTTACAGATGTGATCATTTTCTTCTAAGTCACGTCTGCTCCATTTGGACCCTACATGCAAACTCGTTTAGTCGTCTATTTTCTGTTTCAAAGATCAATCAGTGATGGTGTTAGGATCATCAATAGACAGAGTGGATCTTTGGTTGGATATGCTGGACGTATGTCTTGGGTGTCTTCATAATAAAAAACCAAATAATATTTGCTTATTTACCATACATGTGTAATGTAATGTTAATCTTTCAACTTTTTGCTTTTGCAGATAATGCCGGTGTTATAGTAAACCCAAAGGGTGAAATGAAAGGTTCTGCTATTACTGGTCCAATTGGAAAAGAGTGTGCTGATCTATGGCCAAGGATTGCTAGTGCAGCCAATGCCATAGTTTAAGAATAAGTAGCTACCCATTAGTTAACCATGAAAGTTTTGATTTTTCGTAATATGTAATACATGATTTTGGCGATATAGTGAGCCAGAATTTTGAGTATATTATGGCCAGTTTATGGTTTACCCTGGCTGCAAGTCTATTTGTCTTGAATTCCAATCTGTTTTCTTCTTTACTGATTTTGTTGGTTGCCACATTTCAATTTCATAGTTTTGTAATCTCACTGAAGTGCCATATGAAATTAGCGTCAGCATGCTCTAACATCAGGCCCTGGACTCAATTTATAATTGGGATGAATGAATGGATGCTTGCAATTTTTAACAATCTTGTGTACCCGTTGAGATCATATCTGAGAGAGTAAAACTTGTTTAATTTGACAATGAATTTGAAAGTTGGAAAATATGAACTTTATGTGCCCACTCTGTATAGGAACATTGAATTGAGTATGACATGCAAATTCGTATAAGGGTAAAGAACAGCATTCTTGACGTGAGAACTCAATCTCAATTTGCTACATTGCTCATGGCTCGCTTTGGTGTGGAATGTGCCCGTGTGGTCCATTGTCGACCTTAAAAGAATGGATTGACGTCAATGCAGGTTTGCTCCCTTGTATAGTAGAGGTTTCACAGACCATAGAAAAGAAAGGACTCCTCGCTCTGCTAATTATATTTATATTCTGGACATAATAAGACACCATTAATTGAACAATGAGTAGAATTAGCTGAATACTCTAATCCTGAAGCTAAAGAGCATCCACTAGCAAAGATAAAACATGTTTGGGTGCTTATTTTTATTTTTTTTATTTTTTTTCGTATGTTGACTGCGATTTTTATATATGTATAAAGCCTCGTACTCTACTTTGGGTCCCACGGGGGTAGAAGGAGCGTTTTAGCTGACTATATTAAGTAGAAGTGTTCTATCATTCCAAAAGCAAAATGCTTGGAATGAAATTAGTAATAACACTAATGCTCCACCATTGGCTTTCGGTTCTACTTTCTTATCTCTCAAAGGAGATTTGCATTCACGATAAGTTGGTAAAATGTAATAATAATATCCGAAAGTTTGATTCAATGCATTTCTTGTCATTACCATTAAGACTCATTGTGTATAAATACACCAACTTTATAAAAGACTCGAACCTCTACTTTCTTTCTTATCTTTACCTTGCATTTTTTTGGTGATTTCTTGTATTTATTTTGCGATGTCTGCTAGCAATTGAGACAATCATAATAGAAGTATTCAACATTCAGAAAATGTTACAAGGAGGCTAAGTTTACAAGCTTCAATCAATGGTCGAATGTGCGATTTTTTTTTTTTATCTACCTCAAGCCTCTTACTCTGCTTTGAGTTCCTTGGGGAAGAAGGAGCGTTTGGGATGACTTTATTTAGCAGAAGTGTTATATCTTTCCAATATGCTTTCTCTGTCTGAGCTAACATATAATTTGTAAATGCACTAATGCTGCACTAGAGACTTGTTTCTTATCTTTTCCCTGCATTTTTTTGGGTGATTTCTTGCATTTATTTTGCAGTGTCTCTGAGCAATTCAGACTATCTCATAGAAAAGGAAGAGGTTGGTTTTTATCCCATGAAGGTGGCCGTCGGTGCTAATATCCTTGGTGCTCAAAGGGTGCACAAGGGAGTACAAACAGAGAGCAAGCACGTCGGAACTTCATTCTGTGTTAGTCGTGGTGGTGGCAAGAGATGCACTGAACTCGAGTGTACTTAAGAGTGCAAGAGGGCACACCAACTATTGTGTTCATCATGGTGGTGGAAAAAGGTGCAAGCTGGAAGGATGTACAAAGAGTGCAAAAGGTA
>CAIGRQ010301467.1:0-10583 GCA_903798375.1 Fraxinus sp. D2006-0159
GTCCAACAACTACTGGCATAAAATTAATTCAATGCAAATACAATCATACACTGAGGATGAAATTTTTTCTTGATACCACAGTGAAATAACATATAATCAATAGACAATTTGTTTGAGCTATCTTATAATTTGTCTTTCAAAGCCCAAAATAAATCAAGAAAATCTCACCTCTCTCATCCTTCTCTCAGCAACCGATGCATACACACTTTTGTATCATCTCCTTCCCAAGCATTAAACACAAACAAAATGTGTGGAGGTGTGATTATTTTGGATGAAACCATCATTGAGGAAAATTAACAAGTACTGATCATAAGAGCAAGAACAAATCCTCAAAAACTCGAAAACAACAAATCAGGAGAAAAATTGCATTAATATGGATAATCCTCAAAAACAAGTTTTCAAGACACAATCAGGAGATCTCAAATGGAAAACTCTCGATAAAACTACAAAGCTGCAATTGCATTAAATTGGTGCGTGAGGTTTTCACTCTGCAAACATTGGAGTCGGAGTTGGGGTCGAAGTTGGGGATGATCAAAGGAGGTCTCAAATCTGATTCGAATGGCCTTCTCAACTGATAAATGTAATGGGTTTGAGACAAATTAAATCCATCATGGAGCAAACCCACAACCGACTACTCATTGCATTGATTCCGACGACGGTTCTGGAGGGACGGTGGACGATCAGAATGAGAAGCCAAAGATGATAAATCACTGCGTTTGTGGTGTGTAATCGATCAAACCCAATCTACCGCCTGCTACTCCAATCGCTATCACCCCACCATCTCTCGTCGGCCAAAACACCAAAAGCATAAACTTAGACCGAATGCTTCTTGCAGCCCCATCGCAATTGCTACAGTGGTGTGCCCTACCTTTGTGGTCTGTAGTCGATCAACCCAATCTATTGCCGGCTACTCCAATCGACATCACCCCACCATCCCTCGTCGGCCAAAACACCAAAACCATAAACTTAGACCGAATGCTTTGTGCAGCGCCATCGCAATTGCTGCAGTGATGTGCCCGACGTTTGTGGTCTGNCTTTGTGGTCTGTAGTCGATCAACCCAATCTATTGCCGGCTACTCCAATCGACATCACCCCACCATCCCTCGTCGGCCAAAACACCAAAACCATAAACACAGACCAAATGCTTTGTGCAGCGCCATTGCAATTGCTGCAGTGATGTGCCCGACGTTTGTTTGAAGACGGGAGGTTTTGGATTTTGTTTCAGTTTAGTAAGTAATGAATACGGGATTATTTGGTGTTTAGTCAACTTAGGGTATTAATCAAATTGAGTTACTTTTTAGAGTATTGGACCTAATTTCCCTTGAAATTATTGGGCAAGCCCAATTTCATCATAGCCTTAAATTTGATTGGATTGGGCACAGCCCAACAAGATCATGTTATGGAAACAAGATGCTAATCATAAAAATAACATATTTTATTTCGGCTATGGTGGTCGATGTGGTGGGTCGCGAGTGAAGGCAACAGCTGCGAAGGTTGTGGTATTGGTGGCTATCGGTAGTGTTTTGAAAAAAAAGTAATTGATAATTAAAAACAGTATTTTTGGATTAAAAATGAAAAAAAAAAAAAAACATTATTTTTGTAAATTTTGATAGAAAGGGGTAGTGGGAATAAATGTTCAAAATTTCCAAGGATGGATTTATTTGTAGTAATTAAATTAAGAATGGGTAATGTCTAACTCAATTTCGTTTTAAATTAAATCGAACCCATAATTCAATTTTTTTTTTTGTTGAAGAATTATTCGTACACTTTGAAAAGGTATACTAAATTGTAAATTTCATCGTTTTTTTTTTGTTGAAGAATTATTCGTACACTTTGAAAGGTATACTGAATTGTAAATTTCATCGTTTTCTTCTTATTTATAAATATTTCAATTATAGATATGTGGGATTACATCACTTCGATTAAAATCGAGAAGATCAAACTAATCGATATCTAATTCATACTACTCTTTTTTATTTTAACATCTAATCAAACCAACTAATTCAGTCCAATAATTTTTCCGACCACAATGAGTTGGATAAAAACCACCTTTTCGCTTCCAATGCTTGCGCTCGTCATCCTTAATCATATCGCACTAGTTTGTTTATCCTCTTTAAATAACACTTCCCATGTTTAATTAAATAAACTAATCGAACTTTATGGGGACAATGGACCATTGTTAAAAATATAAAGCCAAGTCATAAAAGCAATATTGACCCTTAAATTAATCAACTTAATTGGATAGCTAGGCTTCACGTCATGTTTACCTCATACAAATTGTTCAAGGAACAAATTTTGGGTCATCAAATTCTTTTTCTTGAAAATAAGATACCAATGTCACATTTTTCTGTTGATCTTTTCATCGCAAACTCAAAATCGCTGACCAATTTTCAATATAGACATTGATTAACGAGTTCGGTAGACATTAACATATGTCATTTTTCGTTTAAAATCATCGAGAAATCTATAAATGAGTGAAAAATTCGTAGTTTTTGTGTAGAAAGATGTCAAGAAAGTTTAAATTTTGATCAGTAGAAAGTTCACAAAATCTCTAAATTTAGAACGTGGTTCTGATTCCAATTTCAATATATCACCAAGGACGGTATCATTCTGTTTCGACTAAATTCGAAGTAAGCATCCCTGTGGCAAAAGTTTGGTAGTGCCATGATTTTGAATAGAAAGCAAAATGTGATTGCATCTTAATATTGGAAAGAATTGTGCTGAAATTTGAATTGTCACTAAGATTAGCCGATTAGGTACAGATTTTTCACATCATATTTTACAAAAGTATTTAAGGTCAACTATGGTACATCATTTATATTTATTAGATGCACTTAGTTATGGATTCTTGTGCAATTTACAATATAATCTCTACTATTTTAAAAGAGGCAATCCACCATATTTACTGTTCGTTTATGAAACTTTTTTTATTTCCATCTTATCCATATCCATCCTTCACTATCCATTCACGAAGATTTAAAGCAAAAGGGTAATATGGACTTTCTCGTACTCACAATTATTGACTCTTCTTATTTATCTGAGAATAAAGGAGAAAGAAAAAACGGAAGCAACCATTTACTATAGTAGTCAATTCTAAGCTTAATTGTATTCTTGTTTCTTCAAACACAAACTAAATCCATACAGAAGAACAGAGCTCTCAAACAGAGAAACCAACTAGGCGTATACAAAACCATATGTTTTCTAAGTTGTATATGTTTAATCTTCACCAAGAACAAAAAACATAGAACAAATATACATGTGAAGTGGGGGATATTGACATCCTTAGCTATTACAACCATTGAACTCGATGACCTTCGATTGCGGCATCACACTCTCCTACTGAAAAACTTGTGCATAATTACATACAAGACATTGGATGGGATATCAACTCTGACTGCTACTTTCTTGTACCATATCCGCATTACTAGGACTCCAAGGGTTGAACTTTATATTACCACTCAGAAGCCTTTTCAACGACCTCAAACGCGAAGGGACATGCGATTTTTCATCTTCCTCTTCGTTAACCTATCTTGGAATGTCAATCACAAGCATTCCGTCTAGCCTATTACTTGTCAATGATGATGAGCTACTAGGTTGAAACGGAGCAACAATTGCAATGCCTTGATGACTATCCTCTAAACAAGGTCCAAATGTCCTAACTTGAGTCTCGTTACCCCAAAACAACACATTGGTGGGAAAATTTGGTAGCTAGCCTGAATTTTCTTCAATTGGGTTTGAATTATAGTCTCTTCAGGACTACTAGGATTCGATGAGGATTCATTTTCATTCCTAATAAGGTCTCGATAAAGAGGACAAGTGGAATGAGATTGAGACCACATATCAATGCAATCCATATGAAACCCATGCTTACATTTTCGCAAAAACTTGGTTATTTCCCTTGTGAGACCTCAGAAAGACACTGCACATTCCAATCCGTCTTTGAAATCATTGGGGTAATATATTACTATAGGTATAGTTTTGAGGGCAGTGGGATCAAGACTATGGCGCAGGGCAGAGGGGTCTCCGAGCAGCGGAGACTGGTGTCCACGCGCAGCATGGTTCGCGCTGTACGAAGCATGTCTCCACGTTGTTCCACACAGCAAGGAGACCCCTGTGCGCGGGCTATCTCTCTATGGCCGCGGAGACCAGTGTCTGCGCTGCGTGGACATGAGTCTCCTTGCTCGGAGAGTAGATCCTTTGTATCTGCAAATGGGCAACATACTCAATATATAAGGGAAAAGTGTATATTTCGAAGCGGCAAACTATTTGCATAACAACAGTAAATAAATAAATAAATTATGAAAAAATATCTAACAATTTTTCAATTCAACTATGTAACATTGTTAATTTGTATTGATGTTATTGAAAACTGAGATCATTCTATACACATTTATATTGCTAAACAATAAAGTATAGATACAAACTTACCACTAATATTACTTTCAAAATAACATAACCCGTCCATTGCACGGACAATAGACTAGTGTTATTGATATGACTTTACAATATTGTCTTAAAAGGGGAATAAATGTATCTATAATTTGATAGTGTTGTATATTTAAAGGGAAAATATATTCACTTTTTGTTATCAACATCATATTTTAATAATAATGAAGGTCCTTAAACTTTTCTCATTTTTGTACAATGCTCACATATACAATGCTCTTGACTATTATATTTGGAGGTGAGTAGGAGTACAAAGAGGGTTTTGGTGTAAGTGTAGTAGTTGCTAGCTAGATTGTAAAAAGAAGTCACTTATTTGTAGATCTATTTGATCAGCCTTGCCACTTTTTTTTTCATTTAAGCTCGTAAGAATATGCATTTTACTTCTAAATTATTGAATAAATAATACTATTATCTGATGTGTGGACATTCCAAATTTCCAATACCCTTTAAGCTAGAAATGAAGCACTAAGGTTAGATCCTTAGGAGGAGGAGGAGGAAGAGGACGTAAGAATAAAATTTTAATTAATCATTCAAAATACAGAATTTATTGAAACAATAACCAAAAATACTATGCGAAATAAAACCACACGCACTTTATGAGCTTTATTACAATATCATAGACATTCCCTCACGTTAAAAAAAAAAAGAATAAAAATCAAACCGAGTTCTCATATTCCTAATGAATATCACATACCACGCAACTACCTTTTAAGTTATATATAATCTAAAATAAGGTTGATATATACATAAAATGCATTGTGAAGATTTTTTTTTTCTTCAACTATTTGCAATATAATTTGTTCCCTTTAATAATAAACTAAAACTTAAAAAACTTTATGTATACATAATTCTGAATATGTTTGCTAGTGAAAATTTAAATCTAAAATTTGTTGAAGAATTTGGTAATAGATGATATAAAAAATTAATTATTTATTATGTATACATAATTTAAATATTAAAAAAATATAAACTTATTAGTAAAAATCCGTATTTATAAATTTATACACTAAAACAAAATGTTAAAACATGTCAAAATAGCACGCATGAGTTCATTAAAACGTTATAAACCTTCAAAAAAAATTATTATTGAACAATGACAATGTTATATATAATGGAATGTACTTTATCTAAAATATTGATCATTACAATATGTCAAAATAATATTATAATAACTTTTTAGTCATTTGATACTTAATTGTAGCTTATATATATAAATATTTTGATAAATTAAGAAATATAGATGTAATTCATTTCTTTATTAGAGAAATAATACCACTTATAAACAAAATAAGTAAATTTTTAAAATTTAAATTTAAAATATATGGAACAAGCTCTGTATATAACACGTCAATTTATATTTATATAATTTAGTTTGAGAAAATCAATCTTTTGAGGAAATCAATTATAACTAATTGTAGATTATTTTTTAATTCTCAATGGCATTTTAGGTAAACCTCATTTTAGATAATATGTGAGGTAATTATATTCAATCTATAACTTTTATTATCTACATAATATTTTAATTGCAATGAAGGTTCTCAAACTTTGCTTATTTTTTTGCACTTATATTCCCTATTTTTTTGTTGTTGTAGTCTTATCTTTAAATATTAAGTAAATTAACACATATTGTCGCTAATAACAATTTTCATTCAAATATTATACTAATGTGCATAAATGAGGGTAAAATATTTTATCAAACTTTTGTAATTTTGATTTATTTTTCTTATTTAAAATACGAGAGGTAGATAAGTCTTTGTACGCCCTTCCTATGCATATTTTGGATGAAATACGACAATATGTGCAAATTAATTGAAGGTTGAAGATAAGAATTAAAAAAAGTTAAGGACGAAAGTGAGCAAATGAGCACAGGTTGTGAGCATTCATTGGTGTAGTTAAAAAATGTGGGGCTAATATATATTTCCCTAATAAATGGTTCAAAAAAATGATGAGGTGCGTATGTAATATTCAAATCTAGAAATTTACGAGTTTGATGTGATTTTTAAATGAGAAGAAATATCTCTGATATTGTCATAAAACTTAGAGATATATATCTTTGATATATTCTCTAAAAATATCGTGTATCTGTAATATATTAAAAGAAAATATTAGTTCAATGACGATCAGATTGTTGTTTACTGATTACACGCACGCGTGCACGCACACACTAGCTAATGAGTAGATATAAATATAACATTATATATAAGAATATAAGTTTGGTTGATCCCACTATGTACCAAAAAGCAAAACTAATTTATGGGCATACACAAAAAGAGAGGGAGGATGCCGGATTGACAAAGACCACACGCTGTATATTCCTTCGAGAAAAGATATTAGAATGCATATCCCCACTTCTTTACTTTGTGTTTTTTCTACTCACCAGTGTCTACCCCTTTCTGTATCTACACACAGATTACAGGGTTTAATTTTTAAATCCCACTCTTCTTCCAACTTCTTTTTGCCTCAATCTCTATCTGCAACTCCTCTCTCTACATATGTGGATCCAAGATCATAATGGGAAGTGTACAAACAGAAGGATTCCAAACTTGTAAATGGGATACTATTGGAATTAGTTTCAGTTTATTTTAGCCTGATCAGTTTGGCAATCAATTTATAAATATTTTTAATATTCAGTCAAAGTGAAATATTAAATTTCAATCATACTTTTTCATAAATATTATTTATTTATCTACATATTTCGTATGACTCACTACAATTTCTCTTATTGTATCACGTTATAAATCATTTATAAATTTGTCAAACCAAGGCTTAATAAAACATCTTTGTTATCAATAAATATTCCAATAACTTTGTTACAATGAGAATATTTTTTGGGTGGCTATAGTTCCTTTTATTGCGTCGTTTTTAACTGCATTAAGTTTTTTAATCACTAGACCCCCACCATTCAAACCACTAGACCCCACCATTCAAACCGTTAATGCTGGCAGCAGCCCCAGCATTGTAGAGGGAGGTGAGATGGTTTAAATGGTGGTGGGGTCTGATGATTTAGGTGGTGAAGTGAGAATAAGGTTAAGGGAGGATGAGAAGACTAATGGTTTTAATAAGTTTTTGAACTCATTTGCACTTTTTAAAAAGTTTTGGAGCATAATTATAATTTATTTTTATTTTTATTTTCCTTTTTTGTTTTATTTAAATATGAGGGTATATTGGTCATTTTACATTGAAAAATAGTGAAAATGACGTTTTCCGCAATGAAACGTTGAAATAAGGAAAAAAATGCAAAAGAAATAAAAATACATTGAAAAATAATGAAAATGATGTTTTCTACAATGAAACGTTGAAATAATGATGAAAATGTAAAAAGAAATGAAACGTAAGGACGTTTTACGCAATAAGTGTCAAACGTAGGGACGTTTTGTGTTATTGAACAAATACAAACATATTTGAAACGTAAGGACGTTTTCCGCATTAAGTGTCAAACGTATGAACGTTCTGTGCTAAACCTTTTAATAAGGCTTTTGGACTCACTTGCAATTTTTAAAAAGTTTGGGAGTATAATTGTAATTTATTTTTTTATTTTTATTTTTCTTTTCCTTTTTTTTGTTTTATTTAAATTTGAGGGTATATTGATCATTTTATACTGAAAAACGGTAAAAATGACATTTTCCACATTGAAACATTGAAATAAGGGAGAAAATGCAAAAAAAATAAAACGTTAGGACATTTTGCACACTCACTGTCAAATGTAGGGACGTTTTGTGCTAATAAGCCTAAAATTAAATAGTTGTTAAACGATATATGGGAAGACATAACAACGTGTATCTTTATCATATCAGGATAAAATGACTAAAATAATATAGCACAATATTAAATTATTGTAAAATATTCAGGCCAAGATTTGGCCTAAAAATTGGGGATATTTGTTGATGGAGCACCTAACTATTACAAAAATGTGCAAATAGGTCCTGGACATTATTTTTAGGACTGCCAACCCTCAACTTGTGGAGGTTAGTTTGTATAGATTGCTGGGTTGTTTGCATTGTTTTTATGTAATAAAATGACAACTTTATAATATATAAATTTTTATTTGTTTATTTATTTTGTGTTATTGCATTTATATAGTATTGAGCATGCGAATAAAAGTGTCAATGATCAATTATGATAATATAAGTGGGATGTTTTCATTTAGAAGAATAATGTGAAAAAATTTATTTTTTGATCATGAATAAAATTGTTCATGACCAATGTATGAGGGTTGACACCTTATACTAGAAGCTTTTAGTTTTGACTATTTCACCATTTGTGTACGCGATTTGTCATTATGCAGGATTGATTAAATAGTGATAGTAGTATGATTGGAATGTAATGAGCAAACCACTTGTTGAATTTAATTCTATAGCATGGCATGTGAAAAATAAATTACAGTTGATCACCAAGTATTTCATTTAAATCCTTGAAAGAGTTATGTATATTTTTTTTTCATGAATTTAATGATATTTGATTTACGAATGGTTGAGATCAATTTAATTGATCAAATATGTTGATTAGTTGGAAACTTGAAAAGAAGTGAAGTAAAGAACGCGAATTCATGTCGAGAATTTATCACCCTAAAATATGGATTGAATGGCTATTTAAGTATTTTCTGTTATATGGTTATAAATTTGAGCTCAATACTTATATGTCATCTAAGCAATTAGATATGTGCAAAGAACATGTCAATTTAACGCCAATTAGTTAACGCAACCCATCCAAAAAACCATTGCTACTATGTTTATGAAAAAAATGAGAATGGCTTTGTGAAAAAAAAAAAAATGCTTGAAACTCAATTGTACTTTGACTCAACCTCAATTGTATTTTTATCAAGGTTGAGGGATAACTCTACTACATATAAGTACGTATTGTTCTTAATTTTGCTATCCCGCAAGTATACCAATCGTGAACAAGTAATAAACTGAACACGAGTCCATGTATCGATCACACGAGGATTATATATTTAGCCTAGTTTACAACTATCTTAACTCCAATCAAATACTGACACACAATAGATAGGAGACATGTTATAATGTCAACACTCTATATTAACTAGCCTAATTAACTAATGTAACTAAGTGGTAGACCGCCTTTACATTTGCTCGATTAATTGACAAAATACTAAAACCCCATATCCCCCCTATATTTAACCATCTTAACATCAATTCCATTATTGACCAATAAAATTGCGCACCATTACTATCCTTGAAGTTAAACAGAACAATAACATGCTCACATGATTAGTGTCGAGACCAAACATACACCATTAACACACGAAACCCGTGATCTACTAATGGTCACTTAATTTGACTTCCAAAATAGATAGAATGATTATTTATTTTGAAATCGCCACTAATTAATTATTCATGATTTAATCCTTAATGCAAAATTAGCAAAAAAATTTCTAATGTTGAATCCGGAATACAACATAAAGTAATCAATTATAATCGTACTTAGATTCAAAAATTAATTTATAATATAGTCAAATTTGAAAACACAAAATATATATATATATATATATATAAAATCCAATTTTTTGAAATTTAGGGCTTGAAATTCACATCCCAAAATTAATCCAAATATGAATTTAACACAAAAGCAACTCTGATACCACTTGTTGAAACTTTAAACTTTATAAAATTAGAAAATCCAATTACTTTATGTCAAGATCCTCTATGTTAAATCACCAAGAAAATTAATAATGTGGAACATACCTTAATTCTTTGAGAATAGTTTTTTATTACTGGATNAACATACCTTAATTCTTTGAGAATAATTTTTTATTACTGGATTTTGATTCCGGATCTTGAATCTGGATTATTGGTTCTTTTGACTCTTGAGTTCTTGATTTTGTTTCTGACTTCTTTCACCGTAATCTTGATTGTCATGTTCCTTAACTTAATTTGTTTCAATCATTTTTCTTGATTCTTGATTGTAAGTTTCTTGATCTTCATCTTTAATATGCTTTCTCTATTATTTCTCGTGTTGATGGGAAGGCACAAAGAATGAGAATTTGCATATGAATGGAGGACTATAATCCTATTTATAATTTATATATGTATTTGGCACATCATCAAATACAGCTCTAATGGATTCGATCTGTACACATATAATCCGTCTCATACTTTATTGGGGTACTTACAAAAATA
>CAIGRQ010301474.1:0-30485 GCA_903798375.1 Fraxinus sp. D2006-0159
AGCATGTACCTTCATTATCTTTGATACATCAAGCCTGTATCGGATACATTTTCCAACTATCTCAGCAGGATGAACAATGTCGTCAAGCATGGCCTCGTGCACGACTGTAAGTGTACGAGTACGGGGTCTCTGCACGGCGGAACCCTTCTTTGGTGGTCGCACTATTCTTCAGGTAGCAATAAGAACAACTTCATGTAAGCAATTTATAGCAAATTGGGAAAAGTTGTTGTATGGAAATTGGACACAAGATTTTACAAAAATCTCATTTAAATTAGCCAGAGCATTATAAAATTTTAATATAAAAACCCACTGCACACAAATGAAGAGGCACGCAGATTCAAGGAAAAGCAAAAGCTACCATGTTAGAAAATAAAGACAATTGTAACATCATATTATTACCTTTCCATTGAACTTTTTCTCGAGCTCTCTCACCAGTCTAGAATGAATCTTGCGGAAAGCTTTCCTCAATTGATAAGGAACATGGATCACAACAGCCTTCTTGTTTCCAGAGACATCAATTTGCCTGGATAACTTGATGAGTATGACGATAAGTTGATGATCTTAATATTAACAACTGCAATATTCACTACTAACCTAGCAAAACAAGTTGTAGAATTCAAATTCCATTCAGTAAGAGGTATAGTAACAGAAGGTTTGGTAGAGTTCATTCTAATGGAGATTGTTTGATTGATTTTGACGAGTTTGATGGGAATGAAGATGTGCTAATAACATTGAATTGGTGGACTGAAGTCAGTTGGATAGCAATTATTCCTACTTCTCTCCACCAACGTTCACAGGAAGACCCTCTCCACCGTCGGCCAATATACAACCTTTGTCCCCAGCTCACCACATCCACTACCCAGTGCCCTTGCAAGTTCACCACCATCTCCATCAACTAAGCTACCGATAAATTCACCTCCATCGCCTGCGAATTCACCGTCCCCACAATTATCCAACTCACCTCAATAGTAAAAGCAAAACTTTGTGATTAGAGCATCATTAATTAAATTATTTTACACCCAAACTAGGGCTTAAAAAAAGAGGTGAAATTACAAGTGATCAGGTGTTCAACCGCTGCAATTAAACTAGGGCTTAAAAAAAGAGCAAACTCCGTCAAATCAATTATCGAATTTAATACATAAATTGAAAAATTGCAATGGTGATGAAGATTAAAAAGGCGGAATGCGTTTACCTTTTGATTGGAATCGGAAGCGACGATCTAAATTGCGGAATCGTAGTTAATGATGGGACAAACGATTGGTGAATTTACAATAATCAAGAAGGATTTGAAATGGGAGTGACAGCGGCGCTACCGATTACCAGCAAGTTTTGTGCGACGTAATCGTGGTCTTCACCATAGCAAATCACTGTTTAGAGGATTGGAAAGTGGCTGCTCCATTCTTTTGGCGGAAGAAGGAACGAGATAAGAAGGAACAGTGGTGGGTTGGGAATGGAAATGACTATTTCCCGTGTTTTGGAGTTTTTCGTGGGATTGGCTTGGAAACGGTCAAAACGAAGTTTTTGCCATTTTGTGTTTTGTGTACAATTTTTTTTTTGTTTTTCAAAATGCGTTTTCGAAAATATGGAAAAGAATGCGTTTTCGTTATTTTGGAAAATTGAAAACAGAAAATGGCTTGAAAACGACAAAGAGAACAAAGCGTAAATGCCTGTAGAAAAAATTAGTTTTTTTTTTTTTTAAACGAGAGAATAAACTCGTGAAAAACATTATTTCTACCGTAGGTCCACCTGAACGCCAAAGAAGTGGTTTCCAGTTAAATTCTTCTTGAAACCTTTTCACTCTCAATTATCCCTTTTATCTGTTTCTACACATTCGACGATTCAAATTCTTGTCCACAACCACCACCAGGTTTATGCAACTATAGTGGAAGACAGAAGGAAGCCCTATTCAATCAATCAAGATTGGAGATAAGTTGTTAATATAGGGGAAAAAGAAATGAATTTATAGAAAGCGGAAGCGGAGTCAATGATAAAGCATGTCGATACCAAAGGAGCCGGAACTGGTGATGAAACAGAGAGATGGATCCGTTCTGGGGAAGAGGACAATTCTCAAGAGCGACCATTTTCCTGGCTGCCAGAACAAACGCTTGTTTCCCCAGATTGATGGTGCCCCCAATTACCGCAAGGTTTTTCTGCATCACCATCTTTACCTTTCAATCATTAAATGTTGTTATAGTAATATATCTCCGTTACTTGTTTTATTTTTATGTCATTATGTAATTGGGGTTCCCTTTTCTTCCTTGGATTAGTGGCTAGCAGTTTCTTACTAATTCGCATCTCTTACTTACCATGACTGTTACACATTGGTTTTCTAGGTACAGGTATAGAACTTGACTGCACCAAAGATTAACTAAAACTTGAATGCATTTATTAGCATGGGTGTTTCCTATCGCATTTTCCTCACCTTAACATTACGCGGTCAAATTCAGATCCTTTGAGCATACTGTGGTTAATTCAAGAAAAGCTATTTGAAATAAGCTCTCTGGCTAAAGGATAACCCACTAATTTTGTTGGCTCAAATGGTTATGAGTATTTCTTAAATCAATTTTATGAAAGCAAGTACACAGTATCATTGCCTGATGATTCTTACTCGTAAGAGCAAATTTGTCTGTCATCTTGACATTCTTTACTGTTCCAATGCTTTATTTTTAGTTCTGACCTAGTTGTTGTTCATCTGTTGTTATATGAAGAAGAATTTACTGTCTTTCTTTCCTTCCCTCCTTGCAATAGGCTAACTTGTTACCTGTGCATGGTGTTGCTATCCCAACTATTGATGGCATTCGGAATGTCCTCAACCACATTGGGGCTCAAATGAATGGGGAGCAAATTCACGTACTTTGGATTAATCTCCGTGAAGAACCGGTAATAATCACTTTCAGCTATGCCTTTCCATGAATACGATTCTCTTGGAGTGAGTTGCAATTTTTGAGTTTGGAAGGAGATAATGGTAGTGAAAAAAGGTTTTAGAGAACAAATTCGGCAACATGCAATGCATAGAATGCTTATTTTAAAATATCCTCAAGATGTTATAGCATGCTATTGGACCTATATCCACTGCTATTTTGTAGTTTTTCTGTAAAATGATTTCACTTCTCTTGTCTCGCTCTCACAAGTTCATTCATAAATAAACCTACTGCTTAATCCTTTTAAATTGTCTTATTGCTTTCTTTTTTGCACTCTGATGACTCTTAGACTAAAGGTGAAGTGTCTGTTGGAAAATATACAGCTGGTGGGTAGGGGTATGGTACCGATATAAGTTAGTTATGCTATAGTATTGACAATAATGGCAACAAAAGTTGGTGCGGAAGCGGAATTGGAATTTTGAAACAAGAATAAAGTAAAAAAATTAGAAACTATGTAGGGAATAATTTTATGAGCTGTTCTTGGTGTACATTGGTATCCATAATGCACACATGGCGGCCCCCTATTGGGGGGTAGGAGTCGCCTGTCACATCAGGCGACCCCCCCCCCCCCAATAGGGGGCCGCCATGTGTGCTTTATGGATACGGGATACCATTATGGTATCCATAATGTACACCAAGAATTTTCCTAATTTTATTGTATTGAATTGATTAATGAAAAAGTGTACAAGTCCTTTGTATGTATAATCAAGATTATTCCCTAATCTTACTAGTATAAGGAAACTAAATTCTAAAAGGAAATAAACTAAAGAAATTAGAAATCCTATTCCAATTAATAAAGAAAAAAAAATCATATTCTAAATAAGATATTAGAATAAAAAGATAAAACTTATTATAATTAGACATTTTATTATAAATATCTTACTTTTATCATATTTACCATAGGATTGTCCTACATCAAAAGTAGTTAGGATTGTCCTACATCAAAAGTAGTGGCCCCTGAATAGGTGACTTCTTAAAATTTGATCAAGTCATGATACTTCTAACCTTTTACTAGTCGTTTTCGTAACTGAGTGTAAAAAGAAGACTTTTGATCTATAATTTCCAATGATTTCTAAAGAAACCACTTGCAAAATTCCAACCATTTGGGTCTAGAGCACATTTGCTCCTGACAACCTACCTCACAAGGAAGAGTGTTCTAAGGTTTTACACTCCTAAACTGCTTCTACTTTTGCTTTTGATGACCAAATCCATGTTTCCTAATTTTTTTTTTTTACTTCACATAAAATCCATCACGAGTTTTTTCTTGAAGTGACAACTACCTTACATAACATTTTACATGGTGACATGAAGTAAATGGAACTATTGAACATACCTGATTAAATAAGGGTTCACCACTCCCTGTTCAAAGGAATTGATTTCTTCCATGCATCCAATTTTTTAGCAACCCTTTCAATCACCGGGGATCATACCTTTTCAGCAATTTTTTACTACCTAGAGAAAGACCTGAATATTTCTAACAACTCGTTAGAAACTAATGCCACATCCAAATTGTCTCCCTTTCCCAAAATCCCCCTGGTTAATATAAATCATGTTTTCCAATGCTGTTTTTCAAGCTATTTGCTAAAACCTTTACAATGATTTTGTACAAACAAGTCAACACATGAACAGGGAAAATCACTAATTGTTCTAGATATGATTTTTGGGCATCCCTTGCTGAGTAAGTTGTTTGCTCGACTGGTTTCTCATAGGAGGATTAATTCTTATGAATTATGTCCTAGCCCCTAGGTGATGTCCTTATGTATCTCTTTCTCCATCTTGGAATGTAATGTGTTGGAGGACAACTGAAAATGTTGATCACATTTTCTTACATTATGATATTGCTAGATTTTGTGGTGTGTCTTGTTAGGAGAAGCTCATTTTGCATGGGTTTCCGTGAAAGGTGCATTGAGGTATTTATTAAAAAATCTAGTGGTTTTGGCTCAGGAAAGTTGGGTGACGTTATGTTGACAACTATGGTTTTGTCTATTTTTTGTGTAGTTTGGACGAATAGGAACTTCAAAATTTTCGGAGGAAAAGAACAACTGCTTGCCGATTTAAGAGAGGGCAATATTTTGGCTTGTTTCTGGGCTTCACATCAAAATAGTTTAAGATTTTCTCTTTACCGTTAGTTATTCTTGATTGGAAGAATTTGATGCAATCTTGAAACATTGTTTTCCTTGTATTTTAAGGACTATTTGTTCTATTTATGTATGTATCTTAATATTGTGATTACCAAAATTTTGTTTCTTAAATGAATAAGGTCAATGTGGAAAAACTAGGGATATAGTCGAGTTATTTGCCTCAATTTAGTTTTGACATTTGAAGCAGTAATGGACATACTTACAGAGCACTGAAAGTTCTAATTGGATAAAGGGCTTACTCTCAAGCATGAGAGTGAGGTGCATTATTACAACTAGATTATGGCTTCTTACATTGTTGATCACATCATTTATATTTCTATTATTTTTGTATATATGTCACAGGTAATATATATTAACGGCCGACCTTTTGTTCTGCGTGATGTGGAACAACCTTTCTCAAATCTGGAATATACGGTATGTAATGCTACACAAATCTTACCTTATGATTTTGATTCATTTGTATTAATAATTTTCAGTTTATTTGTTCTACTTTGTACTAAGCATCACATGTTTGAGGGGGATTGCTCTCACTATTTCTTACTTTTTCTTCCTTAGGTTGAACCATATGAATTAATTATTTACCTTTTGATTTTTGGTTATTTAGTATTTGCTCCTTGTTCTGCACTTTGTCTTCCTTTTGTGGCATGGTTGTTCAAAGTTTGGAAAGAGGAGGGTTTTGCATTTCTAGTCTATCAAGTGCCATAAAACTTTGTTAGGTTGATTACGTAACGTGAAAGACACATTACTGACTTTGAGTGCCTCATAAAAATTGCAAGTAGTCACCAAAATATGCTATGGATGCCATCCTTCCTTGGGACATCTCGAAAGATTGGCAACAAGCATGGGATTTATGGCTGAATTCTGCAAAAAGTAAGCAGTTTATACAAGCTGCTTCGACAATTATCTTTCATTTCTCAGTGGGTGGTGATGGCTGCATGTAATTTTGGGATTAGGTTGTGTAGTGTACATGCTACTGGTTTACAAGCAATACACAATTGTTCAGGCTTATTTTTTCTGCCCTTCCCCCTTTTTACTTCTAAAAGGAGAATAGGAGGTAGCTTTTGTAGAGGCAACCATGGTAGGACTTTTTTAATGTTTATTTTCTGGCTTGGTGCAAATTCTGTTTTCTTTAACATTGAGGAAATATGGAAAGGGATCAGTTAGGAACTTTGTTGGTTTACTCTTCTGGTTTGGTTTTGTTTGCCTAACCTAAGAATAAAATTGAAATTCCATTAAATTGGAGGTTCTGGTTTAGCTAGGACTTCCTTTCACCAACTCCCCATGATTGTCATATTGGAAAGGCTAGGAGATTCATTCTTCCAGTACAAGTTATACCGTTGAAGCATCCGACTCTTTATCATGTATTCATGTTTATATGTTATTCCATTTATAGTTTTATTAAGAGTTTTATAATCAGTCTTCATCGATATTTATTTTTCATATAAAAGTAGGGTATTAACAGGGTCAGGGTTGAGCAAATGGAAGATCGATTGAAAGAGGATGTCCTCATGGAAGCTGCTAGGTATCTTAAACCCCTTTACTTGTTCTTTTATATTGAAGTATCATTATTACACGTTTTGTTGTCTGTGTTGTCGGTATCAGTACCTTCTTGACTTCAGTTTCAATTAACATGTGAATCAACAGATACGGAAATAAGATCCTTGTAACTGATGAACTTCCAGATGGTCAAATGGTTGATCAATGGGAACCAGTTACGCATAATTCCATTAAAACACCACTAGAGGTATGCATACTTGCAAATCAGATATGGAGGAACCTCAGCTGTTTGCTTATACTTGTTTGGATGTTCTTCTCCAAGCTAGGTGTACGAGGAGCTGACATGGAAGTACATCGTCGACTACGAGCGTGTTCCTGTAACAGATGAAAAGTCACCTAAAGAGCAGGATTTCGATGTTCTGGTGAGTCTCCAAGTTTCATTCTTCATCGGTAATATGCGGTGTTGACTGTTTCCTTCAGTTAGCTTGTATATTTCAATGTGCTCAATTCTGTATTTATAAGAATCCCTGATCTATCTTGCAATCCTATAGAGGGGCTGCCTAATTTCATATCTTTTCTTTCTTGTTTAAACTGATAATACACTCACTGTGTATTCTTTTTTATTAATGAAATTTCCTGATTATTTATCAAAAAAAAAAAATATTCTTTTTTATTAATGAAATTCGTGATTATTTATCAAAAAAAAAGAATCCCTGATCTAGTTCTTTATTTCTTGATGTACCTATGATTAGATTTACCCTGAAAAATTTAAAGATATTTTTCTTTATGTATACACACTCAAACTGGACAGATATATGTACTCATACATATGCGCACACACATGTGGGTGCACAAAAGGTTTTTACTTACAATTCAGCTACTTCAGTTCAAAAGAAGATTACTTGGAGCTTGACTTGGTATCTAAACTTTTTTACAAGTACATAATGCTGGATATGGATATAATTGGGGTGCTAAAGTTTAAGTAAATTCATTTAGCCCCTGTTTGAGCCACATTAAATTTTCATTTTCATTCTTCTACTCATTTTCAACCACACATTCTCTATCAATTTACTATTCTAGAATACATTCTTTCAAAATAATGTGGCTCAAACACACACTTATTGTTAAATTTTACCAATCTCAATGATGATAGGGTTTTTGTGCCTCAGGATTGGCCTTGCATTGCATGCCTCTAGTCCGACATAAACTGAGAATAATGATAATGAATTTTGATCAAACGTTCATATATACCTAAGATGTATGTATTCACTTGTAGAATGCATTTTTATGATTGTCTTTGCAAATGTATCTTTGAAAATATGCCTATAACTCATTTGGAGATGTTTCTCTGCTCTTTCATAAAATTTGCTTTCTAGGTTCATAAAATTTCTCAAGCTCATATAAGGACCGAGATAGTTTTTAATTGCCAAATGGGTCGTGGACGAACAACTACGGGGATGGTGATTGCTACGTTAATTTATATCACTCGAATAGGAGCTTCAGGTAGTCATTTTTCTTTCTTATGTGATTTTGAGTGTAGATATGTGCTTCCACGTATTCTATAGTGTGCATTCTATTTGTTTATGATGCTACACTTGCTCAGCTGAAGTACCTTTTTGATATACTCAAAATCTGTTATACAAACATTACAAAATTAAACCTTCTTCAAGAATTCACTTCTGTAATCTGCCTATTCTACTTGTGGTAGTTTTTGTTTCCTTCAAATTTCTGGTATAATAATGTAGGTGTTACATTATACTCCAGCTTATTCAGTTCTTATCATTTTGCAAAACTAATTCTTTATGATAAGAATATAAAGACTTGCATGATTTCATACTATAGCTATCAAGATTTTGAACCCTATGATCAAAAGGTTCCCGAGGGAGAAGTAACTCACATTTATGGAATAGCTCTTGATCATCGAGATTATTAGTATAACTAAAATGTATAGAAGTTAGATAAGATATTTGTGAGAGCAATGGAGCGTGGAACGACGTTACAAACCAGAAAAAGTAATGGATATAGAATCATCACCTGCCATGGCTCTTCCCAAAACAAATAATGAACAGTTGCCAACCTCTAAGGGTGACAAAATGATGTACATGCTTAAATTGAGAATCAACTTACAAGGCTAGCGAAGACAGAATTAGAGTTATAATATAAACTTCTAGCCTTATGAGTTGGGTTTGGATGTAATATGGTTGTTTAAAATATTGATTTTACGCATCTCATTATGTGATAAGATGTAAGAAATACCAGGATCTAGTAGATACAATCAAACCATATCAATGCATAAGCCGTGTTTGGCCTAGCGTGGAAGAGAAATTAATGTTTTGACCGATTTTGGATGCTTTTCTGCATCGGTTCAATTACTTGATATCATGTAGCAGTCTAAATCTTTTTCCTCCTCAACTGGGTCCCTACAATATAGTGACTAATTCAATTGGAAAATAGTAAGTTGTGTATTAACCTACTTTTGTTGATTTAAATTCTATTAATTAGCTCATGAACACCGTTGGAATTTGAATTAGAATTAAAGATTGTAGGTCCTAGACAAGTGATAGGTTTTTTTTTTTGGTCGTAGGAAAGAGTATGCTAGTCCTTATTTATAAAAATAAGAGGATATTTGGAAGAATGCATATTATTGAGGCAATCAGCTTATAAATCAATGAAATATTGTAGGGAGTGATAATGGCTTGAAGCTTGTAGAGATTCAGCTTAAATTGTGTCTGGGAATTAACTACTGGACAGATATATTTGGAAAGACTAATAAAGCAGTATAAGTTTAGTCCTCATTTATCTCATCCTCATTGGTATGTGACGTGAAGGAGGAAAGCAAAAAATATATACATTGTGATGTAGCTATATTTTTATAGTGCATAAGAGAAGAAGTATTTGAATGCTTTTCTTTAAAGGTACAGTGCACCTATCTGACTTGCCTGTGTGAGGCATTTGAATTTCCTTCCTATCCCTGGACTCTTTCTTTCGTCAGAATTGATTTTCTTATACCCAAGTGAGTTGAAGCTATTACTTTTGGGTAAGGAAAGTTGGTTTATGTTATGTGGAGAGTTGTGGTTTTGGATATTTTTTTGGGTAATTTGGAAGAAAGGAACTGCCAAACTTTTGAAGAAAAAGAAAACTGCTGGGCAATTTATGTGAGCAAGAAATTTTTTACTTCTTTATGGATAGATCTGAGGAGTTAAAAGATTTCCCTTTATCATCAGATTTTTTTGGTTGGAAGAATGTCATGTATTCTTGATTTTGTTTTTGAACTTGGTTCTTGTTATAGTGCAAGAACATTCCTTGTCCTCATGAATGTATATCTCTTTCCTTTCTGTCATCTAATTTCGTAAGCAATGTATGCGAACATTCATATAATAGGTATTCCAAGAACCAATTCTATGGGAAAAATTGCTGATTTTGGTTCTAGTGTCACTGACAACTTACCAAACTCGGAGGAGACAATCCATAGAGGAGAATATCCAGTCATTAGAAGCCTGATTCGGGTTCTGGAGGTACCCAAAATGGCTTACTTGCAACTTTCCTAATTTGATAACGATATTATATTTTGTTTGAATTTATATTGAGTAGTGTTGTGCCTTAAGGGTGGCGTTGAAGGCAAAAGACAGGTTGATGAAGTAATTGACAAATGTGCCTCTATGCAGGTATTAATCTCTGAAAACTTCTGTGTTCCTCAAGCTACATTATATTTCATCTTGGTGTCTCTCTCTCACTCCCTCCCTCTCGCCCCTCACGCACACGCACACAAATTAATTTATTGCCTCGTGGTGCTGAATTAATTTGTTTCCTATATAATCAATCATATGTAATCACTTTGAATTTTGTATTTGTTGACCTATTACAGAACTTACGTGAAGCTATTGCTACTTATCGAAGTAGTATATTGCACCAAATTGATGAAATGAAGAAGGAAGCATCCCTTTCCTTTTTTGTGGAGTACCTAGAGAGATATTACTACCTCATTTGTTTTGCTGTTTATCTTCATACGGAAAGAGAAGCACATCAGCCTGTGTTCCCTGGTCAATGTAGTTTTACTGACTGGATGAAAGCCAGACCGGAGCTCTATAGCATATTGCGCAGGTAATTGTGAAGTTCTGTGCTATTAAATGTTTCGAGGGGCTGAAACAATTTTTTTTGTTATGTAAATATGAGGTGATTCTCAGGTGGTTGTACCACCTTAATCACTTTCATGTGCACGTATATGCAGATTAAATAACATCTAATTAGTATGGACCTAACATTTCTTGCTAACATTGCATCAAGAAGGCATTACACAGTACAAATAATCTTAGTAATTGTGAACAGAGTCAAAAGGAGGCTGTTTGTATTTCTAGTTCAAATTAAGAATAATGCTACTTGTACATAAAAAAGTTACATAATAGTTTACATACAAATGAAGTGTCAAAAAGAGAGCAGGAAGTTATTTATTTTTTTTTAAATTTGGCTGAAGAAATTCTGATCCAATCATATTTCACCACATCACGTGTATGTAAATCATTATATACATGTAGCACAACCGTAAAATTAATATGTAGTTACTTAATGTCTAATAATTGTAAGTGTTCTTTTTGAAGTCTAGAGTTGTTATTTAGGTTGAAAGTTTGTGTAAACTCGAAAGCAGGCAGAAATTGAGATTTAAAAACATATTATCAGGATTTGTCCTTGTGCTTACAGATTCAAAGCATTTTCCTCCAGATTTTTCCTTGTTAAGGGTAAAATCTCACATTGACTAAGTATGAAAATGATAGTCAACATATAATGACATGGGGTTGCTCCTGTTAACAATATTGACTTTTCCAAGACAGAATCTCAAGTCTTAATAGGATTCCATTTACGCTACTGATGGCGAATTTTTGCGTCTACATGTGTTTGGAATCCTATTTTCATTTCTCTATCTCATAGTCAATATAACATGCGGCAGTGGTATCACATGTCAAAATTTGGTATCATGTTACCCATGTCAAAACACGTTGGTGACAAACCATACAATGTTGTGCAGATTGCTGAGGAGAGACCCAATGGGAGCGCTTGGTTATGCAAATCTAAAACCTTCTCTAGCAAAAATCGCTGAATCTACTGATGTCCGCCCTTCTGAGACGAGTCAAGTTGCTGCCCTAAGGAATGGAGAGGTTCTTGGAAGCCAAACTGTTCTAAAAAGTGACCACTGTCCTGGTTGTCAACATCCTAGTTTACCGGAGAGATTGGAGGGTGCCCCTAATTTTAGAGAAATTCCGGGATTTCCGGTTTATGGGGTTGCAAATCCAACTGTGGATGGTATTCGATCTGTAATTCAGAGGATTGGAAGCTCAAAAGGTGGCCGTCCTGTATTCTGGCACAATATGAGAGAAGAACCTGTTATTTACATCAATGGAAAACCATTTGTACTTCGTGAAGTTGAAAGGCCATACAAAAATATGCTGGAGTATACGGTATAATGTCTCGTTTGGTGACATCTAAACTAATGAATCTGTAGAACTTAAATATTATGCTGGTAGATGTGCAACCACTGATTATTTGAATACATGATTTTTTATGTTCTTTTTTACTTTTTGGTGAAACATGCTTCGAGAGGATGTGCCCAGTGATCCGTTGCTTGAAGCTAGGGGATTAAGCTTGAGCTGTTGCGTGATAATTGAACTTCTAGTGTATGAATAGACAACATTGTGACACTTGGAACTGGGATTTGTATATCGTATTTGCTTAAAATTGCCTCATTTCTTGGAACTACAACAGTTTTGCCTTGCATATGAAAATTACTAGTTTGATCCTAAAATCACCTAGAGAGCGGTGAATAGGTGAATAATTTGGAATTGAAAATTATTGTTAATCAATATTGCAACAAGTCACAATAATTAATTAATCTAGATTTAGTTTACGTGAATTAATTACCCTATGTTGAATTGTCGGCTTGTATGAAATCAATGTTGTAACAATACAAAGAACTTACAGTATGATCCAATTAAGAAAATTTCACTAAACTCGTTGATTTAATTCTTGCAATTTCTAAGACTCGCTAGAACTTGTTTCATTCACACTTGTTCCCGATGTTTTGGAATTGTCTTTTTCTTGTAGATCGCCAAATACACCTTATTCTTGTACTCTTCCCTTGCTTCTGGTCCAACCTCTTGATTATATCTAGGAAGTAGGTGTTTTGGATTATATGAATTTGATGTTTTTTCGAACTTGTAGTTGATTGATCTCAAGATCAAATGTTTAATTTCAATGTTTGGATGTGTTCTTGGATTATGGAATGATGTTATGAAGATGTAATGTAATAATCAACCACGCACAAAAACATAATGGGCATTGGATATTTATAATAAGAAGTATTTATGATAGAACTCTTGAAAATAGTGAATTAGTGTTTCACATCTAACAATTGTCGCTTGAGCGCCAGACTAGCGATAGGTGAGCGAGAGATTTTCCACTCGAGCGATAAGCGAGTGATAATAATTATGCTTTTTTCGCTCGAGCATCAGCTAGGCTAGCGTAAATCTGACGGCTCTTTTTCCTTGTTCCATACTCGAACTCAAAGACTCCTAATTCATTTATACAACCCTCTAAAAGACTCATTGACTTTTACAACTCTTTTGTAACAATCCTATTCTTTTATAATAATCCTTTTGTTTAAAAAATTGCCAATGCAACGTAAATCCTAACAATCTCATCCTTAGGCATTTTATGACAAAACTGTACAATATAAGTCAAGAAAGTAAAAACAAACTAATAAACTCAAACTCAATTTGAATATTTGTCTCTTGCATTCCTTGAAAAACCTGTTTCCCGAAATCAACAATTTAAATACCAAGTCTAAATGCATGTGAAATATGAAATATAATAATTGAAATAGACTATCATAAATATGTTAGCTAGATTGAGAAGTAATACTAATGTTAATTAAATCACCAACTGAAACATTAATATTATAAAATATCAAAACTCAAAAAGCTAAGCATTCAAAATATTGAATGAACATCTCCCTCTTACTGCAAACTCTCTTGAAAATACAGTTACATTATCAAAGAAAATGTCCATCATCTTTTCTTCTCCCTTGTCACAAATGACAAATGAAATTATAACTACATAGTATAATAACTCAAAGATGCAATTTTTTTTTGATAACCGTAGATGTCTGGGTCAACTTGCGCGCACCTCGACTAATCCCACGAGGCCCTGAAGTTTACGATCGGGTACTCACCTCAGTGACCCTGAGGGTACTCGAACTGGTGACTATTGAGGAGCAAATCAAAGATGCAGTTGAAAGCATACACACACATAATTAATGATCAATAAACTTTCCCACATACTCAGTGCAAGTGACTTGTGGGTAAATTGCCACTAATTTCTTGTGATCAAGACTCAAAATTTTAAATTTGTGAGAAAAGACATGCTAAACACCACTATTAAATAAGTTTATTTCCCTACTAACAAAAGTCAAACCAATAATGCATATTAGGACCTATAAATAAAACTTATTTTTCATGTATATTATTCTTTTCTTCCCTTGACTTTTATATATATTATTATTATTTTTTTTTCTTTTCAATTTTTCACATTTTATGTGCATTCTATTTTCCATTAAGCGATTAAGATGATGACTCCAAGTTAGTCAACCATAGGATATTAGGTTGTGAGAAATTTCTCGAGCTTAATTGCTTGAGTCAAATAGGCTTCGAAGAAGAGTATAAGATAAAACAGTTTTTTTAATTTAAGGGGATATACTAGAGATTAAGTCTAAGAAATTACGGTCAATCCATGTTCAAGGTCATCTTATCAATAGATGATGGCTATCCCAAATCTCACACAAGTGGTCAAGACTTACTTACAAGATCATAGTGTATGCAGTGTGGGTGGTACATGAAGAAACCTACACTAAGTACTCCACATAAACTTGTCTAGTGGAAGACTTCCGAGTTAACTGGGCTATTAACTTGGTTAAATGACTCACTTGATTAGCGAGGAAGTCAATTCAGCCATCAAAATCTTGATTTCTAACTCTAGTGAAATTCTGATTTTATATGTCCTAATTCACCACAATTGAAACAAGTAGGGTAGGTCCAAAGTTATGTGGTTGCTGATATCTATTCCTAAGTTGGTAGGTCCTACGCTGTCTAGTATGCCTCTATCCTACAATACACTTGTTCTTGAGTTCAGGATTCGAAACATACATAGGCTGGTTGGTGGCAGGGATAAAAATGGTTTTGAAAATACTAGCTCTATTATGATTTATCTGTTATATCCTAGACCTCTCTTGTTTCTCGCGGGCTTGTTCAACCCTAAAAGACTGTCCAGTTTCTGAGATCCACTAGAGAAAGCAAGACGTTGAGACTTAGAATATTCAAGTTTGCTTAAAAGGTTCTTAACCTGGATTTCTAATTTATCATTCTCAATGGTGAGCTCACTAACTCTCTTAGTGCTTTATTCACCTTCATAATCTTAAGACTCTCTTCAAATAATTTTTGATAAACCTCACGAATCACTTCTTCATCTTCAGAATCTTCCTCAGATTTCTCACAACTATTTACTTCCTCAACATTTTCACCGTCCTTATCAGATTCACTTTTAATCCTAGCAGTGAAGGCCGTAAACTTCCCACTCACCTCATGAGTGGACATCTCACTTTTATTATCTAAGCTAGATTCGTTATCAGTGAGAGTTGCATTTGTAACTTTACCCTGATTTCTCTTACCATTAGGGCCCTCACTTCTATAGTGGCCAAAACCTTGACATTTATAACATCTCACATATTTAAATTTTTTCCTAGACTCGTTGGAATCACCTTAGTATCTCTCTTTAAACAATTTTTGAAAATTCTTAACAAAGTATGCTATTTCCTCATCATTTAAGTGATTTCGAATCTGAAGAATCATACTCTTTTTACCTAATAGTGTTCAAGACTATAGACTTGTTCCTCTTAGGCTGAGATATGGTAAATTCATACGTTTGGAGAGATTCAACCAATTCTTCAATCTTAACAGCATCTAGATCTTTGCTCTCCTCGATAATCGTAACTTTAGGCCTAAATTTCTCAGGTAAGGATCTCAGGATTTTTTTGACAATCTTAGGCTAAGGAATTTTTTCACCTAGGTTAAAGCTAGAATTAAGTATGTCATTCAAGATTGCACTGAAGTCATCGAAGGTCATCCTAATCTCTTCAAACCTAGTGGTCAACATCTGTAGCCTGAGTTCCCTTATGTGCTCTTTAGCAACCTTTCACAGACGCATGCCTAAATTCTTCATGTGATATGGCCATAAATAGAGCATGAAGCCCTTTCCTATTCTAATTACACTCATCTAAATCTTTCTTAGACCAATTGAAATATCAGTAGGGGTAACTACACCTGCAACTATGGTAGATGGGGTTGTCCAACCATTGACTACGCTCATCCATAGATTTCAGGAAGGCTTCCATTTTAACTTTCCAATAAGTATAGTTACTGCTATCAAAATATGTTATGAAGATGTAATATAATGATCAACCACACAAAAATGTAATGGACATTGGATATTTATAATAAGAGGTATTTAGGTAGAATAAGATAGATGTAACTCTTGAAAATCCAAAAGACTCCTTAACTTTTATAACTTTTTGTAATAATCATATTCTTTTATAATAATCCTTTTGTCTAAAGAGTTGCCAATACAACATAAATCCTAACAGCATATCACATCCTTATCTGATTTTTATTTCCAAAATGAGAGTGAAATTATATTTTTTTCACATTATCTGTCACTATAACAAGTTTCTGGAGAATCTTTATATGCTTTCTTATAGATAAGACTAAGGACATGGTGTAAGCTTTTTTGCGTCTTACGTCACAATGTGCATCAGATAAAGATATTTTCATGCATTTACTGTATTTTTATTAAAGTAGAGAATAAGTCTGTTACCTATGTTGTCTGAATAATTAAGCAAAATACTCAAAACCATGGAGTCATTGCTTCTACTCTACACAGACCAATCTTTATACGCTCTCCATTTTAATTAAATGGCTTCTTTGACTTTTTTCAACTGCCATTTTAAGTCGAGCTTTCTAATTGTGGTTTTCTGTTTGGGTTTTAGTGCATGTCAGTGTTGTTCTCAATAAGTAAAGATGACAACCTAAAATATTGATCCAAAAAGGCTTTAGTGTGACGGAAAACTTCTAGGGGCCATTCAATTTGAGCTATAACAGTCTTGCAAAACGTTTGGGGTCCAAATCTGGCTATTGTATGTAACCCTTCAGTTGAAAAACATCAAAATGGACAAATTTTTCACATGCAGAAGTTTACTAATTCTCATTGTTTTAAATGTTTGTGGCGAGTTCACAGTTTATCATTATGGAAGTATCCTAATCATTGGCAACAGATGTAAACTAGACATGATAAAGTGTTCTTATCTCCTATGTCAGGAAAATTTTTTAACTATGTGAAACATATAGAAACTGCAATTGCATTATTGTGAGCCTGCTTGGTATTTCTGCTACTAATGTGCATTTATATAAGAATTTTATTATTCAGTATTGGAGTGGCCTCTTTGCAGCCTTTAAATCTTAAATCACGTTGGTTCCTTGATATTTGTTTGATGTCTATCATCTCCTTTTTTAAACTTCAAATGAAAAAGTCACGCGTTTCAAGATTCTCGGCATTTACAATTTGTTCATGCCGATATCCTCAATTAAATTTTATTTTTTAAATTTTTGTTTGAAGTAATGCAATCTCATGAGTTGATATGTTGGAGTAAATGTCAATAACAAAGATGATGACAGACTGGTGTTAAAATTTAGAAGCTTTTCAATTCTGTTGCACTTTTTTTTTTTGAACTTATTGTTTGTGTTGGATCGAGATTTATATGTACAGAAGAATTAGTACTCGTGATTATGTCTTTGGTTTTACATTAGGATACTCACGTACTAAGATTTCTGCATCTAGGGAATTGATTGTGAAAGGGTAGAAAGAATGGAAGCTCGATTGAAAGATGATATTTTGCGGGAGGCTGAATGCTATCAAGGTGCCATAATGGTCATCCATGAAACTGATGATGGACAAATTTTTGATGCTTGGGAGCATGTGAGCTCCGATGCTGTTCAGACACCACTGGAGGTATTTAGGTGTTTTGAAGCTGAGGGTCTCCCCATCAAGTATGCACGTGTGCCTATTACTGATGGAAAAGCTCCAAAAAGTTCTGATTTTGACACCTTGGCTATGAACATCGTATCTGCTTCCAAGGACACAGCTTTTGTTTTTAACTGTCAGGTGAATGATTTATTTAGACACAATTACCCAATATTTCTTGTCCTTCCCATATTTTATCGAACTTTCTCTGGAGTCCATGTGATAGCTACTTGTACTATTCCCCTCCCTTATTGTGTTCATATTTACAGATGGGTATTGGACGGACAACAACAGGCACCGTCATTGCTTGCCTTCTTAAACTTCGGATAGATTATGGGAGGCCTGTTAAAATATTAGTTGATGGCACCTCACATAAAGAGTTGGGCTGCAGTATACCAAGTGACGATGAAAGTGAAGATCATTTTTCTGTGTCAAATTCTGTTTTGGCAAAAAGTAGGTCTGGAAAGGATTCAAGTCGTGAATTTGGGATAAATGACATCTTGCTGCTATGGAAGATAACTAGATTGTTTGATAAGGGGGTGGAATGCCGAGAAGCATTAGATGCTATAATTGATCGATGTTCAGCACTGCAGAATATACGCCAAGCAGTCTTGCAATACAAAAAGCTATTTAATCAGCAGCAAGTTGAGCCTAGAGAAAGGAGAGTAGCGCTGAATCGCGGTGCTGAGTATTTAGAGCGCTATTTCCGTTTAATTGCTTTTGCAGCATATCTGGGAAGTGAAGCCTTTGATGGATTTTGCAGACAAGGAGAATCAAGAATGACTTTTAAGAGTTGGTTACATCAAAGACCAGAGGTCCAAGCAATGAAATGGTCTATCAGATTAAGGCCTGGGCGATTTTTCACTGTCCCTGTAAAGCTCTCTCATCCAATGAAGTTTTTCAAGGTTGCAACATTTTCTTTATGTTGCCATTTAATTATATGTTATGTTTCTGAATTCAGGAGGAGTTAAGAGCTCCACATGAATCTCAGCATGGGGATGCTGTCATGGAAGCAATTTTAAAGGATCGCAGTGGTTCAGTTTTGGGGAAAGGGTCTATTCTTAAGATGTACTTCTTTCCTGGTCAAAGAACTTCTAACCATATACAAATTCATGGTGCACCACACGTCTACAAGGTAATCATAGATGATTTACATGCTTGCAAAATAAACAGGGAACCTGAAATTTGATAGCATTAAAATCTCTCTAATTGCATAGGGCATCAGTAGATATCCAGCAACATGTGTGGTAATTCAACCTAAGATATAGGGAAGGCTTTGGTCAATGATGAGAGAATAGAAGCTGAAGAAGATAGTATAGTTATTTCACCTAAACCTTACCTTCCAAAGTATTGTCCCTAAAATATTGTTTCTTCAAGCTTCTAACAAACTTCAAAAGCTTCATCCATTGTATGAATTGATTTATAATAGTTCATTTGATTGAAAAATGCATTACTTGATTTGTTGTTATTAGGCATACTGATGATTGGTATAGAACAACTGTAAGAGTTAGTATACTTGTCCCACATTGGTATGGGGAGTTTAGAAATAGTACGAGTGAGTTGTGCATGGAAAGTTGTAACTTAGGTTAACAAGGTGTAAGTAGGACATGTAGTAAATTTATGGACGGAAAACATGCTTGAACTAGTTGTTTATAATTTTAAATATAAAAGAATATTTTCAAATTATCTCAGAAAGAAACAATAACTGGAAGCAAATAAGTGATTGAATATCCTGGACTATAAAAATTGATAATGGTAACCTTGAGGGGTTGCTCAATTGGTCAGGCCTTGGGTTTGCTTTTCAATGGTCACCAGTTCGAGTCCTCTCAGGGCCACTGAGGTGAGTATCGACTGTAAACTTCAGGCCCCAAGATTAGTCGAGGTGTGCGCAAGCTGGCCCAAACATCCACAGTTTTAAAAAAAAATAAAAATTTGATAATGGTTGTAGTATGTTTCAATGAGCTAACTACCTGATGAACTAATAAACCATTCGTTTTGTTCTTTTATATGCTGACTGCAATCCTGTCTGAGCTGAAGCTGCACTTGTAATTGAGTTAACTCTGTTTAGTGGGACCATTGTTGCTTATAAGTGGACAAACATTTACTATATGACACAGATCTGAAGCTAAATTTGTGCTCGGGATAAATTAACGTTGTTGAGTGTGGCCGTTGTTTCTTAAACATTTACCATATGACAGATCTGACATTGATTATGCGTTTTTAAGGTGGATGGATATCCTGTGTATAGCATGGCGACACCAACAATAGCAGGAGCAAAAGAGATGTTAGCATATCTAGGTGCCAAGCCCAAACCAGAAGGAAATGCCCCTCAGAAAGTAATTTTGACTGATTTACGGGAGGAAGCTGTTGTTTATATCAACAATACACCTTTTGTACTTAGGGAACTAAATAAGCCTGTCGATACACTTAAACACATAGGAATCACTGGTCCGGTGGTATGTACTCATTTTATTCTGTTTTGCTTTGTAAAATCTACTCATCAAACAGAGAGATATTTTAAATACCTTTGTCTCGTTCTATTTCACAGGTGGAACACATGGAGGAACGTTTAAAAGAAGATATAATATCTGAGATTAGACAATCTGGTGGTAGAATGCTTTTACACCGAGAAGAGTATAACCCCGCACTGAACAAGGTCAGTGTCATAGGGTATTGGGAGAATATTTTTGTGGATGATGTCAAAACTCCTGCTGAGGTATATGCTTCCCTTAAGAATGAAGGGTGCAATTTGGCATATAGGAGGATACCGTTAACTAGAGAAAGAGAAGCTCTACCTTCAGATATTGATTCTATCCAATACTGTAAGGATGAGTAAGTATCTAATACTGACATTCTCTCTTTGATGTTATTGTTATGTAATCTTGCATGTCATTACTGTTAAAAATTGGGCTTTAGCTTTCTGTATTTGTATCAGCAGCATGATGCAGGGCTGTAAATACAACGTATTTATTTGAGGATTTCAATTCGGAAGGCCTGAAGATAAGGTGCTATGGGAAAAGGGCCTCATACTTTCTTTGTTGGAATCCCAAAATACCCTCATCTTCTTCCTCCGTCATCTTCTTCAACCCCTAGACCTGCAAGTCTACCCACTGCCTGCCTTGATGTTGATTGCTCCATTAATTGTTGAATTTAAAGTTGATTACCTACAAAAAAGCTCTCATACCAATATTTATGTATTAACACACACACACACACACACACACACACACATATTGTATGGTCGGAGGCTTTGGTGGTGACTGCCACACTGAGTGGCTCAAATTACCTACTGTATTTCCAAAGACCGTGCAAGTTTATACAAAAAGAAACCAAGGCACTACAACTATGCAAGATACCATAAAAAAATATTCCTATACTAAGCTCTGTTTTCTTGTTTCCTGAAAATGGTTAAAAAACAAAAGTTTTCTTTCTTTGTAATCAGAAGACAACAAAAGCAGAACAAATGCATGTCCCTATGCAAGTTTAGGAAGTGATAACAAGAGAGGAGGAAAAATAAAACAATGGAGAAAGAAATAGAGGAATGACAATCGATTTGTACTGAATTGTGGTTGATTTTGACTGCATGGGTTTTGGTTTTGATAGTGTAGGGTCGATATTGGCTGATTTAAGCAAGATGGCCTTTTACAATAAGGATATTTAAGACATTTTACGTACAACTTAGACTTTTAAAACAATATTAGATAGCAAAGCTGTTTTTTACAATACAAGCTGTTTTTTGGCTCTATCATGCCATTATTTATCTTGATGTTGGATGTTAGAATTATCTCATACTTGGACTTATCTTGACATTATTGCTCACTGTTGAAGCTGTTATAAACCATACACGTGTACTACTTTGCCCCAGATTACTGTAGAACCTAGATTTGATGTAAGGTTGAGATTTGTTTATATCAGTTATATAAATAATGCATTGCACCAAGACAATAAATTTTGGTATGGCGACTATTAATCTTATATGGCGACTATTAATCTTCATGACGCATGCGCTTTCAAGATTTGCTAATTGACAAAGTGCTTTCAGATATCCCCTCATGCATTGACATCAGCGTGCATACGATGTTATTTATGCTAAAATCACATTTATCTTTGCTTCTCGTTTCTCTTACAGCTCCGCAGGGTCTTATCTATTCGTATCACACACAGGATTTGGAGGGGTTTCCTATGCTATGGCTATCATTTGCATAAGACTTGAAGCGGAGATAGCGTTAACATCATCCATTCCCCGATCATTGGGTGGAACTCAATATCCATTTCGTTCACCTGAAGACGAAAAAACTTCTGGTGATGAAGCACGCAAAATGGGCGATTACAGGGACATTCTAAGCCTCACTAGAGTTCTTCTTCATGGACCTGAGAGCAAAGCAGATGTTGACATTGTTATAGAAAGGTACGCAATTCTTTTTTGCCAAAAGGCTTGATGGTCTTGTTAAAGTATGAACTTTATATCCACACACAAGTGGAAGGACGAGAACATGCTTTGTTCTGTGTTGAAACCATTGAAGTTTTGAACAACTGAAATCAAATTTCATTAATCAACAAAAAAAGTGCTTAATACCCTTGCTGGCTGCTGCGGACATCCATGATGTGCATGTTAAGAGGTCTTTTGCCTGCAAATTATCAATTCACCGTGCATTCTTCAAAATAGAAGATAAATTAAAGCAGGATCTGTTTCTAATATAACTTGTTTCATTGAAGATATATTTCGATATCTTTGGAATGTTTTGAACACACAAAATCTAATGGTTGCAATTAGTTGAATGCTGGTTACAATTTAAAGTTATGACAATAGTATCCAGTGGTTGTCCACATTGACCATAAGTCATAGCATTGCAACTGAGTTTGCCCCTCAATTTTGAAGGTGTTCAGGTGCTGGACATCTGCGAGATGATATTCTGTACTACATCAAGGAACTTGAGAAGCTTTCGGATAATTGCGATGATGATCGAGCATATCTTGTGGATATGGGTATTAAAGCTTTAAGGTTGGTTTCATTCTTAGAGTAGCAGCTGTACATTGATGACCTGTCTCAAATTTTGTGCTCAACTCTGAGTATGCTTTCTGAATTCTAGACTGCTTGCTGGTCTTAATGATATTTCACCAGCATGCTTCCAGCCTATTAGCAATAAATCATATCTGAATCCTGTTACTACCTGCTTAAGTACTAGACAACTGCAGTGAAGTTTACAGTAACTAGTCATTTGTGCCTCTGCAGGCGGTACTTCCTCCTGATCACGTTTAGATCCTATCTCTACTGCACTTCTGCAGCCGATATGAGATTCACAACTTGGATGGATGCCAGGCCTGAACTTAGCCATCTTTGTAACAATATTAGGATTGATAAATGATTGGAGATGCAGTTATTCAACCAATGTATTGTACAGGTGCATTATCTCCCTTTTCAACGATAAAAATAAGATAAGCGAAGCCTACAGAGATCGAAGCTGCATCTGTGCTCTGCTTGATCCGGAAATTATAGGCTACTTGGGAAATCTGATCTCAACTCCAGACTTTCTTTGCCTGGGAGAATTGCTTATCAGGCTGTGGAGGTTTTTAAAATTTCAATTAAAGAAAATATAGGGGTTACAGTTTATTTTGACATACAATTGCTTCTAAATATTATATCACGACAGGATTTCTATAAGAAAACACAATTATTTCGATGAGGGTTGCGACTCTTATAATATAGTTAATGATAAAAAGGTATTTGAATACTTACAAGATGTCAGTTATAAATAGACAAATGTTTTTATTGCAACACTGAAAGGATTCTGTTGAAGTACAGAATTTAATATAGTATAAAATGCAATCTAGGTGTTAAGCTGCATAATGCAACATGAATTTAAAATATCCTCTATATTCATTCAAATATTATGCAGTAACATCATAGTATGTTGCAAAACTTTCAGAACATCGTAAAAGTCGTATTATATAACCTTAAAAAATTATCGTTTTCGTAATTTTCATATCCTGGGGAAATATACAGAGTTGGAAAACATCGTTGTTCATAAAGGCAAGAATGGAACATCGTGATACATAAATGTAGTATTTGACATAGTAAGCCATCAATAATGCCACGTTGTGTCGCACAAAGGAAGCAACTCTACACATCATGGCACTAAGTCAGGTACACGTGGCACATGAATACAACAATGCAGGAACGTCATGACTAATAAAGGCAATAACAACACGTGAAATTATGTCAGGCACATCGTGGCATCAAGTTATGTACATTGTGACACAGTAAGGTAGTAATGCAAGCGCATCGTTGAATACGAAGGCAATAACACATGGACGTTGTGGTTGACAAAGGTAGCAAGTGGCACGTTGAGGAACACAAATGTAGCAATGTAGGCACACGAAAACAACAACTCAGGCACGTCATAGCATAAAGTTAGGTGCGTCGTGCTACACAAAGGCAGTAATGCATGATTATTATGATAAATGAAGGCAATAACTAAAATACATCATTACACCAAGTTAGGTACATTGACACTAAGTCAGGCACGTCGTGGCACTCTAAGGCAGCATTGCAGGCACATCGTTGTACACGGAGGTAGTATTTCAGGAAATAAAGGCAGCAACACAGCCACATCATGTCACACCAAAGTAGTAACTTAGGCACGTTTATGGCACCAAGTCAATCACACCGTAGCACATGAAGACATCAACGTAGGCATGTCCTAGCACACCAAGGAAGCAAAGCATGCATATGAAGGAAACAACTATAGCAAATCGATGCATTAAGTCAGGCACATCGTGGTACACGAGGAATGTAATGCAAGAACACGAAGGTAAGAGCGCAGGCATATTGTGGAACACGAATAAAGTAATGCAGGCACATCATGACACTCAAACGTAGCATTTCAGTTACATGAGGGCATCAACACAACCAAGTTATGTCACAAAAAAGCAACAACTCAGGCATATCGTGGCACACGAACCACCAATAGAGGCACACAAAGGCAGCAATTCAGGCACATCATGATACCAAGTCAGGTTCATTGTGGCACACGAAGGTAGCAACACTTGAAGGCAACAACTAAAGTAAGTTGTGTCACCAAATCAGGCATGTTGTGTCACACGAACGCAGCAACACAGGTATGCCATAGTACATGAATACAACAATGAGGGCACTTGAAGGCAGAATTCAGGCACATCCTGGCATACGAATGCAACAAAATAGGCACATCATGCAAATAACAACACTGACACGTTGTGTCACATAATGTTAGCAACTTAGGCATGTCATTGGATTTAGTCAGGCCTTTCATGGCATACGACAAAGGCAACACAAACGTAGTAACACAAGAAAGTAGCAACTCAAGCACATCATGGCAACAAATTTGGCACATCATAGCTCACGAAGGTAGTAATGTTGCCAAGTCATTGTACACGAAGGCAACAATGCAAGCACACTTTTGTTCATGAAGTTAGCAACTATGACACATCATGACACATGAAGGTAGTATTTTAGATGCAAGAAGTCAGGCACACAAAGATAGCTGATAAAATGCGTTTTATACACTTATTTAAGGCACAAAATATGAACAATTGTTGGTAAATATATCAAAATATGGCTTCCATATAAATTGTGTTTTGTAGGATAACATTGATGAACATGGTGGAATTTCGGAGAAACAAGCGAAAAAATGACTAAAATGGAAGAAAACTAAAGTTCAGGTTCAAAGTACAAATAGCTGAAAGATGACCCGGAAAAAAAATGAAGATGTGAAAGAGTCAAAAACCAATTGAGCGAAGGAATGAAGTGTTGGAAGAAGAAGAAGAAGCGAGAAAAGAGATCACGAAATGAGAAAACGGAGTTCGGTGACCAAAACGCAAAGAATGAAAGTTTGCTTAAACTATGCCATAGCATAGTTCTTTTAGCCATGTGGTCACATGGTATGATGCAGGGTCTTCCGGAGCTAAAATTGGTTGAACTATGCTATAACATTAAATGTACTATGTAATAGAATAGTGTATTTTCGGAGGAAAAATTCTGCTTTCCTTATATGATTCTAACTCTTATGAAAACACACCTTAGGATGTCTTTTAAAGACTTAGGGCCATCTAGAAGTGGGGAGAACACATTACAATACATTTTAAGAGATTTCAGGGAATTCATTGCAATAGGGGGCAAAAACTAGTGAAAATTATTCAAGGGTACTCCTGAGGGTGGTAGTACATAGACATTGACCATATTAGTCTGCGTAGTCGGGCTCGTTCACTGGAGAGGGGTCCTGCCTACGAGAAGGGGCCCGACTAGGTAAAAAATGTTGTTTGGGTGATGATGTATTGAATTTCGGGTGAAAAGCAAGTGCATCTGATCTTATGGTGCTCTGTATTGCAGCATCTGAAGCATGGAAGAGTGACCTAGTGACTGTAGATACATGTCCTCTATTTTTGCACCCAGTCTCCAAGTCCCATGCCATCTATGTTCCTTCACCTTATGCTGTGTATGAGCCGTGATGGGAGGACTAGGTGAAAGTGTGTGTGTATGAGTCTTACTCAAAGAAGTTCTTCACCAAAGAGCTTGATAACTTAGTCCTCAATGGCAAGTCTCATGGTAGATCGAACCTTCATGCCATGGTCTATCTTAAAGTGATTAATCAACATATGCTTGATACCGTATCGCTCTGAGCCGATCTTAGCCAACAGTCCCTGTGCAATAGTAGTATGAGGAACTGTCCCTGGTAATTGATCTTTGTTCTGACTGAGTGCCATCTGTGTGTGTGTTTTCAATAGTGGAGAACTGATTTGTGTCGGCTCAAGGGGTGCCTCAACAGTAGGGATGGGAATAGAAGTTATGGCACCTCAATAAGAGCTTCTGGAGTAGGCTCAACAGCTGAATGAATAAATGGTGGTACATTTGGATTGACTGTTCCTGTACTGATTAGTAAGCAGGATCCTGATCTATGTGATAATTGAGTATTCTTTGTATGTGTCCCTAAAGAAGGAGAACGAAAATGTTTCGTCAGAGTCGGTGCCTCAGTAGTTGGGAGATAAGTAACAGTGATAGTAGTAAATGGGAGTACCTTTATAGGAGCATCTGGTGTAGGCTCAGTAGTTGAAAAAATAACTGGTGGTACCTCCGGAGCTACTGTCATGGGGGTCGAGGTAGGAACTATCGATGTAGTTGCTGACTCTGTTTGAACTATGGCAAGAGTAGTGGCGAACATAATAGGCATTGCTAAAACTGGCACCCACTGTTTCCTCAGCTCCACAAATGTCACCTTGCCTTTACCTTTGTCGACCCCACTAGCAGTGGTCGGGGGCTGGGAAACGTCCCTAACTGCGTTGATCAACTCAAAATTTCACTTCAGACTGGTAAATTTCATAATTTTCCGACTTCGTACGATTTTGGCTGAAAATTACATTTTTTCTGCAATTTGGTCATTAACATTTGGGCCCATAATGGGCACGTCCGATGTCCATTTTTTATATCTGTTTACCGAAGGTAGTTTATATGATGGGATATCTGAAATTCCAGCGCGTGTACCTGTTGACGGTCTGTGCATAGATTCATTACAATTTCAATTTTCGACTACACAAGAATCGAGGTGCGATTCTAGCCAAATCTAATGTCGACAACACCATCCCAGGGCTTTTTGAGTTCCTGGTGGTAGTCCTATTTCCAAAATCTGATTAGAAGTGGTAAAAAAGGATGTATTGGAATACATGCCCTTTTTTTTATTTGAATCCAATCCAAAAGCCGATGAATCTATTTTTGGTTGAAGAAAATCAGTTTTGGATGATGTTGGGAGTGTGTTATCATTGATTTGGGTAGTATTTTTGCAGTGATGGATCAAGAGTATTGATGTTTTGGAGTTTTTCTCCCATTCTTGATAGAAGGGAAAGCATTTAGGGGTAGAGAGAGAGAGAGAGAGAGAGAGAGAGGTGTCAATGCTGCAAGTTTGGCCTCCAGAGATCTTGACGATACAGTTTCAATATCCATTTTCTGTAAGTCCACTGCTCTAGTTTTTGAGTTAGACTCATAGTTGCAACCTTAGATATCGATTTTCTACTCGACGCATCAGCTACAACGTTAACTTTACCAAGGTAATAATTGATAACACAATCATAATCTTTTACCATCTCTAGCCACCTTCTTTATCTTATATTCAATTCCTTTTGTGTAAACAAATATTTAAAACTTTTGTGATCGGTATAAAACTCACACATTTTCTCGTACAAATAATGCCTCCATAGTTTATGTGTAAATATAATGGCGGTAAGCTTCAAGTCATGTGTAGGATAATTCTTTTCGTATTCTTTGAGTTGCCTAGATGCATATGCAATAATTTTACCATCTTACATCAATACACATCCTAAACCACTTTTGGAAGCATCAATGTAAACCACAAAGTTCCCAGTACCAGATGAAATTGAAAGGATAGGGGCCGTGATACGAACCTGGATACGGGATTAGCGTGGAACTCAAGGAATTGATTTGAAAATGTCGGAAAAGCCCAATCCAAGTTGTAGATGATAGAATCTCGACCTGAACCTCACGATTTAAGAACCTAAGGTATATTAAGCCTTAGACCCGTTGATATACAGAAACAAGAACCTCGATTTGAGAACGCCACAAAGGGTACCTAATCCTTTGATAAGTTCTATGGATGAACACCACAAATATTTAACATATTTGATAAGTTCGAAATTTCATGGAAGAACCCATGGAGAGAAATCTCAATTTTTATTCATAATGTCAAAACTTCTTTCACAATGTAAAAATAAATTCTATTTATACCAAGTATGCAAAACCCTAGAAAGTACGAAATATCTCGAAAACATTCTAAAAGATATTGTTAAATTAGAGTTCTAAGGAAAGTAGGAAATTCAAGGAAAATAAGGTATTCTGCCCGGATGTTGGGCGTTAGGGCACCTTGGAATGACGTGGGGGTGCCAATACCCCCTGTAATATGAGGCTTCAGTTGGGCGAGGGCCCCCACTACCGCGAGTTAAACTTTGGCTTCCAGGTTCAGCTTTAAGTATTTCGGTCATATCTTCCTCTTCCGATATCCGATTGAGGTGATTCAAAATAATTTAGAAAGCTTACTTCAAGGGATACAAATATTCTAGAAATACAAATCTTCAAATTCGAATGTAATCTATGCCAAAAATGGGTCTCAAATTGAGACTGAAAATTCGAGTGTTTTCCAACCCGTTTTGACTTCCGTCCCCAACATGTTACTTGACCATTGGCTTGTTGTCTTCAATATTATGGACTTCGTTGCTCGAACATGTAAATGACCAGCTTTATCAACTCTTTGACGTCTCGAACTTGGCTCTACTCTTTCTCCAACAATCATCAAATCTTGATAAATAGTAGTGCACCCCGGATCATATCATCCCCTCTCTCTTCGAAATGATTTNATGACCAGCTTTATCAACTCTTTGACGTCTCGAACTTGGCTCTACTCTCTCTCCAACAATCATCAAATCTTGATAAATAGTAGTGCACCCCGGATCATATCATCCCCTCTCTCTTCGAAATGATTTGTCCTCGAATCCATGCCTTGTGATCGCGTAGGGGATAAAAAACATGCTACAAGTTTAATCACTGCGCCACCTGGATCAAATAGAAAACTATTTTATTCCTGGTAGAGGATCAATGTATGGCATCCATAAGCTTTGTAGATATAAATGAACTCAATCAGCCATAGTTGTTGTGGTATGAACTCCCAATATCCATCACACAGAACAAAGTGTGATTTTCCCAATGGCTTCCTTTTGTAAGTTTGAAATGCTCCAAAAATAATCTCCCTTGGCAAGTAATCGTGCTTTCTCCATCTCTTACCCCGCCCATGTGATTATAACAATGGTATTGCTAGTGGACTTATGTTTCTCCTCTGATCATCTTTGTAGCACAATCCCTTGCACATGAACTCCTTCCAATACCTTTGAAACACCGTCGTCACCTCGGGAATCACAAAGTCAATTTTCGGCAAATAAGAGAAATTCGACTGAAGCTCAATTCCTGGATGAGTGGTATTCCAATGGGGTAGTTTGCTGGAATTAAATCTTCTGTAACCTGCAAAACAAAATTAGCCAAATTAGGGGGGATTAGTTAGTGTTTACCAAAGCCTCCTCATCTTCACACTCCTCTTTATTTTGGTTTACTTCCAACTCTTCCTTCACCTTCGAAGACTCTACTTCAATTTCCTTTTGTAGCTCTACTTTCCCTTTTGAAATTTCACGCTCAATTCTTTTTACTCTCTTGTGGCACTTCCCCTTTTTCCTCAAAATCAACCACCTCACTATTTTCTCTCGAGTTCACCACTTCATCATTTCCTCTTTTACTCTTATTTTCTCTCAATCCCTTCTCTCCCTCACTTCTCACTTTGAGTTGATCTTCATACGCCTGTTGTGGTGTCAAGCCAACTAGAGTGATTTTCTTCCCGTCCTGAAGAAACCTATACTAGTTCCTCTCCACATCATACACAGACTTCCGTTCGCGTCACCAAGGTTTCCCAAACAAGATATAAAAGGATTTCAATGACACCACATCACACCAAATCTCATCAATATATCTCCCAATGGCGATATTGAACCTACTTGTTCACATATACATTCCACACTCTTTCAACCAACTCAGCCTATAAGGCAAAGGGTGTTGTCGTAAAGGTAATCTCAATTTTTCCACCATTGTGATACTATCCAAATTGGATATATGCTCCTTATCAATTGCAACTGCAGATAGCTTGGGTGGTAAAGCCAATTGATAAGCTACACTTCCAACCTTTTTGAGTATCTCAAAAGGTTCAATGTATCTTGGTCGAAGTTTTCC
>CAIGRQ010301483.1:0-13986 GCA_903798375.1 Fraxinus sp. D2006-0159
GGTATAATATACTTCCATTCCTGGGTCTCAATAAAGCAATAACTAACATTACATGTAGAGTAATATTTATCCACATCACTTCGCACTCAGAAAAGTGGGGTCATAGACGGGCAAGAACTATGACCTAGACGAAACTATTTTATTAAAACACGTACATTCGGTCACAGTTTTTAAAAAATTAGGTCACACACAACAATAGATGATCACAATTCCTTAAAAAAACTTATATTCTTCGATTTCGATTTTCGAGGGTACACAGAAGTTCTAGGGATTTCTTCTCGACGCCTCTTTTTCACTTTCGATCGCGAGGTACCATGGATTTTTAGATTTTCTTCACGGCATTTCTTCGACTTTCTTCTGGATCGTTGTGTGGTTTTAGATTGTTCACCGATGTCGGATTGTGGCTTCCGGTCACAACTTCTCGTTAACGCCATAACTTCTCTTCACCGTAGCACCGCCTTTACTTCTTCCGTGAATAATGTAGGCAATAATCGATATGGGATTTTCGTTTGATGTCAAAATGAAGAGAAATGGTGTGATTTGGTAAGAATCAATTTAGAATTTTTAGGAATAGGAAGAGTGATGATGTTTAGCGGTTCTAGGCGGTTATTGAAGATATAGTTTACATTTTTAAAACTCTCTCTCCAATCGTCATGTAAAAAACGGGTTGGTTATTATAAATAAAAAATAAATTTTTTAATTCCTTAAAACTTGTTTTGTGAAATATCAAACTTGAATCTGGATTTGTGAAAATTGAATCTTAAATATCTGTGTGGCTTTTCCTCTTTGTTAAAAGTCAAAAAATATTTTTTTTATTATGAAAACACAGCTTTTTAAACTGTCTTGAAGAAGCTAGCTTTAGTTTAATTTATTTTAATTTATTATATTTCTCATACTCATTTTCAACCACATATTTACACAATAAAATATTTTACACGTAAAATCAAAATTATTCTCTACTTTTTAACTACACATCTTCCAAAAAATACTATTTAAAATATAGTTTTTTTTTTCAAATTAAAGGTCACCAAACAAGGGCTTAAAGTTTTTTCTAAAAATTTCTAAATTAAGCTTTTAACAGTAAATAATGATTATTTATTTTTATTTTTGATGGACAAAAAACCCATGGGTTAGTTTTGACAAAAGTCACTAAAACTTGTTAAAAATTTCAAAATTCTCATTGAAGAAAAATTGTTATAGTAGTTATACAAGTTTCTTACAATTAGACTAATGTTAAAACGATTGGAAGTCTGAATCTAAAATCGTACGTGTCAATGTTAAATTCTAACACAAACACAAACACAAGCACAAATATTGTTAACTAGTATGCCATACGAGACAAAAATGTCACACCTTCAAAAATTCGTCAACATAGATACTAAGTTTCACGTATGATTTTAGGTTAGTGTGTCTAGATGAGTAACCATTAGTCTAAATGTTAGAAACAAACTACCATAGCAAGAAATCTACTTCATAAATGTTTAACAAACTTTAGAGACCATTGATGAAAATAACCCCAAAAAACTTAAACTATTGATATGTTTGAGCCTCATTAATTTTTGAGGATAATAGATTTTTTGAAAAATATGTGGTTAAAAGTAGGAAGAAGTTTTAAATTTACATATAAAATTATTTTATTAGGAGGATGAATCATTAAAAATGAGTATAAAAAATTTAAAATAATGGATCTCAGACATGGCTAAGTTTTTATTGGAAATTACACGCGCTCGCACACACCTACTTTTCAACTTGTCATTTCAAAAATAAGATATAAGCTTTTTTTTTTCTTTCAAAAATTAAGTGTATCCCACCCACCACAAACCTAATTTACCCATTTTCCAAGCCACAAACACACCCACACCACCACAAATGTCGCCCACTACCACGTCGCCATCGACATCGCCTGTTGCTATCATAATTTCTTCAGCATTATCGTTAGCAATAGCGTTGTGAAGCTGCTGTTGCAACAAAGTTGTGATTGACGATGCACCTAAGATGGCGCATCGCCTGTGGCTAGATGCGGTGCTGACATGTAGAGAAAAAAGGAGTGGGGAACTAGGGTTTGGGTGAGGATTTGGGGATGGGGACCTTTAGTGTAATTTGTAAAACTGTAGACCCCTACTTAAAATTTCAAATTGAGGGTTAGTTTGCAAATGATGTTTATTGGTAGTGGTGGTGACGGTAATGGTAATGGTGGAATGGGATGAAGAACGTTTGTGAACAATTATTTGGATGATTGCTATCAATAAAATGGGTAATTTATGACTAATAAATAAAATGAGATCTTAAAAAAAATGTATGATTGAGATTAAGTTTGTAATTGTTACTAACAATTCGTGCCTTATGATCGATTGGTAAATAAATCATAATTGTTTATTGGGAAATTACAAAAAAGCAGGTGTTTAAAGATTGGTTTTTAAAAATCAGGTGTAAAATTTATTTATTCAAAAATCAGGTATTATATTAAACCCTAATTCATAACCTAATTTATCTATCCACTCCCTTCTCCCCCCCTCTCTCTCGCCTCCATCATCTTCCATTCTTCCTCCTTCCCCTACCCCTACCCCTCTCTCCCTCACCTCTCTCTACGTCGACAGCGTCGCGATACTGCCGTTCGCAAAGCAACATCGTGGCGGTGGCGGGCAATGGGTGTGCGGTGGAGGTACTGTGGGTGTCCGTCTCTGTATTTTCTTCTTTTTTTAAAAAAAAAATTCTTGATTGGTGCGATGGTGGTGCAGTGGGTGTGCGATGGAGGTGCTGTGGGTGTGCGTTGTGAGGCTGTGTGTTGGTGTGTTGCCGTGTGTTGGTGGATCTGTTGGTGGTTTGGACGGATCTAAGGTGGTTTGGGTGGTGGTGGTGGTGGTGGTTGGTGTTATTGTTGGTGGATGATTGTGGCGGTAGAGGTGGCGGCGACGGTGGTTGTTATTGTTGGTGGTATATGACTAAGTATTTGGTTATTTGTGATCAAGTATTTAAATGTGACCTAAAAATTTGACAATATGTGATTGACAAATAATCTGTGACCAATAAATTTGAAAATATGTGACTAGTAAAATTAACCGTGACCTATAATTTTTAAAATTTTTGACCTCAAAATTATCATTGACCAATTAATCTAATAATATGTGATCAATAAATAAATTGTGACCAAATGATTTTATAATTGTGACCTAATTAATAAATATTTTTAATTAATTACCTAATACCTGAGTTTTGAATTGTTACCTATTTACCTGATTTTTGAATTTGTGTAAACTATACACCTGATATATGAATTTTTCATCAACCATCTAATTTTGAAACTTTCATCCAGTCCATTAAGGCCCATTACATGTACGGCCCAAACCCATATCTATCTTGCTAACAATTTTTTCGTCGTCATTTCTTCTCCGCCTGCTCCATTTTCCTCTGCGTTTAGTGCATTTTCTCTTTCAATTGGCCTCTTCACTCTCCAACTAGCTCTTGCAATCAATGGCTGAAGTTGAAGCCTCCAATACCCCATCTCTAGCTGAGGTAATTTCGTTCCCATATTCTCATTTAATTTTTGTTGTTCTTAATTATTATTTTTTTCTTTACTGTATTTTGTAATTTAATGATTCTCGGTGAAATTCTGTTATTTAGCTCTGAGTTTCATGATCTATCAGATTTGGTGTTGCTGGATCAACTTTATTTGAGAGAGTATATATATATATATATAATTGAATATTTTCCAGCTTAAATTAGGAGGAATAAATCGGTAAGAGCGAGCACATCTAGTTAAGAATAAAATTTCACGTCAAGTAACCATGAAAAGCATATACCAATTTATAAGTGCGTGGGTTATTTCTATTAACAAGTTTGACTTTTAAGATGTAACCCAAAGTGATATGATATTACAACCCATTACTTGGGTTTCCATCTTAAAGGGTCAATTTTATTAAGAGAAGCAATACAATCCTTTATAAGTTCGTCTATGTTTTCATCTTTAGTGGAATTTTTATTCCTTAACGTGCTGTCGCAAGATGGTGGCTCGTTTGAGTAGACATTCTTAAAATCCTTATACTAATTTTTTAATATTAATAGAATCAAATTACTCGTTGGACTTTAATGAGCTCTGATACCGTGTTAAAATTTGGGATTCTATCTCAAAAAGTTACCTTGTTAAGTAAATAAATGAATTTCTCCTCTTATGATGTATGATTAGGGTTTTATAGTGAATCAATCACTCTTGTATTAGGTTTGTAACCTGGGCTCTTCAGATATTAGAGCTATATTAGAACTGTTAACATATTTTAAGCTGGTTTACTATCCGAGGATAATATAAGCCTAACTCACTATATATTTTAGGTTTATCCGACGAACTTGTTGAAAGTGTAAGCACGTTAAAACTTAGGTCTTGATTGGCTCATTTACACCTTATCTGGTTTTTGCTAAACAAGAACAAGATTGAAGACTTCTCTGGTACAATAGTTAAATTGAAATAATAAAAGTCCCCATGTAATAGGGGAGATGCTTTATAAATCGACAAAAGAAACCTATACACTGGGAAGCACCGACACGCTATCGGCTTTAGCGTATCAAACACTGGTACGTCTCTGACACGTCGTCGACTCTTGTCGAAGATCCTTTGCGGTATGTCGAAGATGAAGAAGAAATGAGGTCAGCAATTGAAAACAGTAAGCAAAATCGGAGCTATCGCGCTCATGAAGAAGAAATGCAGGGATGGTTGGAAGAAGTGCAGAAATGACTGAGGAGAAAGAAGAAATGCAGAGACGTTGAGGAAGAAGACGAAATGTAGAAGAGGCGTGTTCGGATAGGTTTTGGAAATGAAGAGGCATTGTATATGTTTTAAGAATGAAAAGACGTTTTTGGACTTTGAGGAGTAAACTCAATTATTGAAATCTACTATTCAAGTCAAATGTGTTGGGCCCCAAAACGTTAAATAGTCTGCAAAATTTACTTTTTCTATATCTATCAAATAGGCTTTCTTTTCAGTTTTACCCTCAAGAAACCCAAAAATTTATTTTTTACCATTTTACCCCCCAATAAAACTTACAAAGGAAGTCAAATCCTCAATCCACTTTCTTTATAATGGTAATACACGTAAATTGCAAAAAAAAAATATATATATATATATTACTTAAGACTATTAAATTAAAGAAAAAATATTTTAATCAACGTGTTGGCTAGTATCGTATTGGAATTTTTTCGAAAAATCGAGTATCGACGTGTTTGATATATATCGTGTCGGATACTCTTGTCCATGTCCGTGTCAGTGCTTTTTAGCCTGTACATGCTGGGAGAAGTTCAAATTTCTATCCCTTTGCATTCTCTACCCACTTATTTCCATGTATAAAACCATATAAATATATGCATTTCATGTGTCAAGAGTTGATGTGATGTGTGGTATAACAAAGTTTTCAACATTTAGTTGTATTAGTTATATATTATCATTTACCAAATGCAAGAGTCTGAGTTCAGTCCTAGAATAGTTGGTAATTGTGCGACTAAAATTAAGCTCGAGTTCTTACTGCTATAAAATATCCCTCTTTATTTATAATATTGCTGAAATGAGAGTTGTTATCTTTTATAGATTACAAAGGAGCCTCATGCATTATATTGTTATTTTTCCCTTCCAAGGACTTCTCTCATTTTTCTTTCTGAATGACTTGTTAACTTCTTCTTAGGTTTCCCCAAGGAATTAATCTTCGTTTGGAATTTATATTAAGTGCAAGTTTGTCATTGATATTAATGTTTTAGATCACTTGTTTCTTAAAATTGTATTTTGCATAAATTTTTATTTTGTACTAGTATCTGATATACATCTTTTTCATTATGAATTGGAATCGAGGAAATGCAATGTTGTGGCAGATTAAACATTATGCTTCAGAAGTTTCATGTGATATTGTCCACATAGTTCCTTGAAGTTTTTGCTACTTTTATTAAGGCCACTAACCTTCTTTCTGTAGCAAATTCTTAAAAATGAGAATTTTTTTAATCACCAGTCATTCTGTCTAATAGTGAATTATAGTGGTAAATGGAAGGTTTATAATTACAAAAGGTGTTATATGCTAATTTTAATTTTTTTAAGTGTACTTCCATCAGTAAAAAGTTATGCTTAAAAGTTAAATCTAAGAGGCTCATCAAACATGGAAGGTTATGGACTAATTTTCTGTCAGAAATTATTATTGACATTTTTGGATCCTTCAGTAGTATCATGCGTATCATTCATATAAATAGGAAAAATGGAGTACATATGAAAGGCGGGGTACACGGTAGTTATAAAATAACTAGGACTGGATCGTTTCAATGGTTGAGTTCAATCAATCTATAAAGGAGAATTGGTGACCATGTCACTTATAATGTTAATGGCGTTGGTTTAAATGGAATGAGTCTGTGTGATCAAAGACTTCCTTAAAGATTACAAAGAAAAGTCTTCCACTTTTCAATAAGACAAGTCCTCACAGACCGAGTGTTGGACTCTACAGAACTACATATACACAAGTCGAACCAATAAACTTGTGTTTGTTCAATGCACATTTTCCTATCTTAATCATGCATCATATTCTTAGAGTTGACAATTGTTTCCAGAGATGTTGGACCTTGGGCCATTGATTTGAAATGAAATTGTGTTGTGAGTAACCATTTTCTATGCATATGGTGGAAGGAAGTTAATGAAGTTTGAGACACAAGCAAGCTATGAAATTAAGTTATTCAAATTATTCAACTTTCATTATTCAGTTCAATCTCCATCTGGCCCTAGAAAGCATGACTTGCTTGCTTTTTTATAATTTACTTTATTCTTCTAGAATTCCTACGTGAAACCAATAGGCAACACTTTATTCTGGAGAGGATCTTCAATAAATCTAGTTGGCATAAATTTTATCTACTTTACTTTAAGGTTTCATGTCCTTGATGACATTACAAGTCTTGTAGCAGATTAGTGAACTAATATTGGGCCTAGTGACCTCAATTATATGTGAATGTTTCTGTTTTCCTTGGTGCTAATGATTACTGAAGAGCTACAGAGATGAGAACATTGAAAAATCTAACTTTTCAAGAGAAGTACTTGAAAAAATGATAAAATTAAGAATAAAGTTTTCTCTTCATTTGTGGTTTGAATTCGTTTTCGGTTGACTGATTACAGCATAAAAATTGTGGTTCTTTGATGAATAGCAATATTTACTGAAGGAGAATGCGGGAAAATCAGAAATTGCTGCAAAATTTGCGGAAGAAACTGGGGATAAACCCTCAGTAAATGCTGTTACCAAGGAAGTTGTTGCGGAAACTGAGGAAACCCCAGTTTCTGTTGATAGTGAAGTTTCTTCTGCTGCTGCTGAGGAGAGTGTCAAAGACTCTGATAGTGCTGCTAGAGAAAGCAACGAAACCATTCCTGTTGATGAAGCCACTGGTGAGGTCAATCCAGCTGCCGGTGAAGAAAGCACTGATAGTTCTGAACCTGAGGATGCAGGTGAGCAAGAGGCAGAAGAGACTCCAGAGATCAAGGTTAGCTTACAGCCCTTTTTAATGATCGTGACCTACTTAATGTGTTTGCTTTGTTGATTTACACATTTTGTTGCTCTTCTACTTGGGGTACCAGCTTGAAACGGCACCAGCTGACTATCGTTTCCCTACAACAAATCAAACCAGGCACTGCTTCGCCCGATATATTGAATACCACAGGTAGCTAGACTAGTTGTAATGATACCTTCTTTTAGCAATTTATGATCAACTATGTCTTTGCCTTCTTTACTAAATGGTAGTCTCCTCAGGTGTGTTGCTGCAAAGGGTGAAGATGCTCAAGAATGTAACAAGTTTGCTAAATATTACCGTTCCCTTTGTCCGGGTGAATGGGTATGTTGTTACATTGCTAAGAAAACAGATTTTCTATTTTCCCTATTTCTTGATAGCAATGCATAATCCAGGGGAAAGTGAAGGAAGGGGAAGGATGTGTATTGGATCTTATTGGTACAAATTGCTCTTTATAATTGATTAATAAGGAGAATGGAACGGCTCACTTGCAATGACTTGATAACATGTTTATATGCGAGCACGGGGTATGCTATAGTGCTAATTACGTTTAACCAACTCCTTGGAGATTTTTGCAACCCTACGTTATTGAAAAAAAAAAAAAATTATTATAAAAGTTTTAATATTAGTTTTCTATATCCTATTCAATAGGAAGTCTTCATTTTTCTTGGGGCGCTAATTTTTTTCTTGTTACACCCTAACTGTTGCAGTTAGTGTGCTTGCTTTCTTCTTCAGTTACTTCCTGCCTATTTTTCTTCTAATTTTCATCTCTTTTAAGAGTTCTAGTGGCTTGTCTAACTCTCAGGCTGCTAATCATGGTCTTGCTTCACCTCAATTCCAAGGAAGCATCTCATAAAACCCAGATCTATCATCTAAAATTTACTTCATCTCCCTTTTAAACTCGTCATTCATCAGTCTATTGTTTTTATTTAAATTAGGTTCTCTGCATACAATCGTATTGTTAAAAGGCCAGTGATGACTCAATCGTATTCTGCAGTCTATTCCTATTTGTTATGAAGGTTGTGTTTTTGTAGAGAACTTAGGGGAATCAACTTACTGTCATCAAGTTGCCGTGTATCTGTTCCCAGTCATTCTGATTCCTCATCCACGTTTTTGGGGATTTTCCAGTTACTCATGTTTGATGGATGCTTTGTTTTCATATATTCCATGATCAAACATAAGTTTGTATAGAGCGTGAGAGAATCACCTTTCGACTTCTGGTTGTCATCAAGTTTTTGTGTCTCTCTTCCCAATCATTCTGATTTCCTCATCCATGTTCTTGGGGATTTACCAGTCATCATTTGTGTTTGATGTTTTCCAAAAATTTAGGATCGAACATAAGAATAAATAACTTCTTAGCTAGTGTTAGTGCTGTTTGCTCCTAAACTTCTTGACTGAAAAATTCGAATTAGGTCCTGAAATTAGTTTTACTTTTTAGATCATTTTTTATTATTGCATGTGTGAACTTGAGGATATCACGTAGCAGTTTTTACTGGTAATAAATCAATATTAAGTTCTAAATCGAGATTTTTTTATTTATTTTTAATCTAATTGTGTCTGCAGATTGAAAGATGGAATGAGCAAAGGGAAAACGGCACCTTTCCAGGTCCTCTGTAGATGTTGCACACGCCGTTGAAGTTCAGAGAATCTGTGTCGAGCATAATCCTTTTTTTTTTTTTTTTAAATATAGCAAGTTGAGGGAATAAAAGATTTTGGTGTGTCCGTTAGAACCATGTAATGCGGCCCCTTTGATTAAATTGTTATCAACGAGTACTATACTATATTGTGGTCATTTATTTTTGGATTATGATGTTCGCACACTTCCTCTTGACACTATGGATGACATTTGCTGTGTTGTCAAAAAACGATTGGTTGAAATTTTTTTTTTTTTTTTTTAAACTGTCCAATTAAATGATATGATATGGTAGAGTGTAAGGAATGATGTAAGAAATGTTGTAATTGTTTAATTTTCTAATGTTGGCACAATAATCATAAATATGCATTTGTTCCTACTGTCTCTATTTCTGTTGTTTCTTTTTGCAGGAAAAATTTAAAATAGAAAACTCACTATTGACAATTTGACATCATTGCAGAATAAAAAGTATCGGATTCTGTGGCTATTGTTTATTCTCTTTTCCTGGAAAATTGTGGTTTTGAAGGTGTGAAGCTGGCTGGAGCAGGTGTGCAGAAAAGTTGGAGGCACGGTCTGTGCTCGACTTGACACCTTCATTTTTTATTTTTATTTATGGAAAAAGCGCACACAAAAAAGAAGAGAGGTGCTAGACGTACAACATCGATTAACAAAACCTCACACATGGGAGTGGGTGGGATGATAAATTTTTTGTTTTTTTTAAACACAGTGGGATCCGCCACTGTAAGAGTGTTGTCAACCAACGTTGTGAACCGGTGTTGTACAAGTAGAATATTTGCAAAAAGAATTGGTGCGCTTCTGGCTTTCAGCACATGCTGCTTGCTCCGGGACTCTCGCCCCACCCCCGATTTTACACTTGGAAGTTGTGGTAGAGATTAAGAGAACATTTGATTGAGTACACTACTAATAAGTTACTATCTTTTAGACAAATTATACTTTAGTGGCATACCTTTAAATTGAAAATATAACTTTTTTCTTGGCACATAATTGTTGGGGCCAGTTCTACTGCTACAAACATTGTATTTTATAGCGCAATTGCTTTACCTGGATTAGAAACAATGTAATAGGAATCCCAAGTTTACACTCTTGTAAATTTTCTGAAGTTAGGTTAAAATGGTGACTTTAGAAGGATCATAGGATGATTTTGACTTGTGAGTAAGATGCTTTGAAAAAGATCCTACAAGAAGATAAGTCAGCATTATTTAACCCAAAATTGGCACATGAACACTCAAAACGTCATCCCTTATTCTCCTGAAAACTTATATGAACAGTTATGCTTTGGATCGAAGGAATGTGAGGAATATGGTGACTTTATGTAGAACTTGTTGTTATATGCATGTCAGCATTTCGTTGACTATATAGTACTGGATAGGACCAAACTGCAACCCAATTGCTATACAAACCGTCTTACCAAACAAGCCATTATGATTTCACATGCTACAAACTTCTCATTCTGCGTTTGTTTTCTTTATGGTATTTGATTTATCTGTATATGGCTTTTGCTACAGGAGGATGGAGCTGATGAGATAAAAGATGCTTCAAATCAAGATGATGAACCACAATAGTGAGGGTATTCGTCCTTGAAGGAGATTTTCACTCCTCTATTTGTTGTTTTTATTTGGAGAAACTGATTTTATTCCTTTCCTTACTATTCTGGGGTTTTTTTTTTCTTAAGAAATTTCTTTGTTACTGAATTGTGCTTGATACAAATGCTCTCCCTTGCAGCCTCTTTTAATTGTAATAGCTTGAAGTGAATAGCCATTTATATCAATCAGGGAGATGCTATATGTACATAAGGGTGTACACTCGAGTTTACATCCCCTTCACATGTGCACAGAGGTTTAATTCCCTTCACGTGTTTAAACCTTGGTTTACATTTCGGAGTGTATAAGTATCGTTTTCCTTTCAATAATAGCACCGTGGTTCTTTGATAATCGGGTGCATTTGCGTTAACTAGTGTACATATTTTCTCCTAATAACTCTTGCATTGATATGAAGGGGTAACTTTTTTTTGACTTTTAGGGCATCTCCAACTCTTGTACGATTTCACCATTTTTCCTCATTTTGCACCAAAAAATTGGTGAAATCCCTCTCCAACCCAACACCATAATTTGCACCAAAATTGTGCAAAGTATTCACTTGCACCTTTTTTTGCTTAATGTCTTTTTTGCCCCTCTTTTCCATGTTGAACCAAATTTCTATTAAGGGTAATTGTGTCATTTTCTTGTTGTACAACAAATTTTAATTCTTTATTATTATTATTATTATTAATGTATTCTATATTTTCATTAACGAAATGTAATTATTTATTTAGTAATTCATGTAATAGTAAATTAAATAAATAAATACTTTTTTAGATAAATAAATCATTAATAATGAAAAAAAGTGAATAAATAATTACACATTAATTATTTGGTACAACTTTTGGTATAATGGGTTGAAGGCGATTTTAGTTTGGTGTAAAATTTACTTCAAATTTTGGTGTAGGATTGGAGATGAAATCAATTTAGGCTGAGAGTCGCTTGTGCTATCTCGACGTTGAATCTTTGAATAAAGAAACATCAATCTTCAAGTAACCTCTATTTGGAATTTTGGTTATTATCTCCCTTTTATTTAAAAAAAAAAAAAAGGGCTTTCGCAAAGTTTCGTTCCAATCTTTAAAGACCGTCCGTCAAACCTCGAAATATGAATCTGAACTCAGTCCTATTCCTATATTATTGAAGAATCTTCCATCCATTTTCCTTGGGAATCAAAACGCTATCAATTTCCGCCCATCACGTTGGGTTGTAGACATCTATTTCCTTGTACTATAAAACAAAAAAGAAACTTCTTCCCACGTTCTTGTATACTACAATGTATACAAGAGTCTGTTTGGTAATAATTAAAATTCAATTAAAATTGAAAATATGGACGTTATTGAATCTCATCCGTTTAATAAAAGTCAACAATAACGACTAATTTTTCAATTTTAATCCGATTTTAATCTCTACCAAACCGACTCTAAAGTAGAAACCATCAAAATATTAAACTCCTTCACAACCATCAGAATAAGTTTTTTAGGAAAAAAAAAAAAAGTTTTTAAATGGCGATTTTTAAAAAAATGTATGATTAAAAAATTGAAAAAACAAAATTTGAATTAAAGCTTAAAATATTTTATTTTAATAATGTATAATTAAAAATAATAATTATTTTAATGATTTGTCAAACTGAGCTAAATTCGAGGAAAAAAGCTTGTTGTACATAAAATTTTACCTAATTTTTCACATAATTTACACATGGCCGCCCCCAATAAAAGACGATCATGTGTCAATTATGTGAAAAATTAGATAAAATTTTAGGTACATGTAATATCTCTCAAATTCGAGAAACAATAGCATGTGCAAGACACGAAGGGCCATCATCTGTACTCTAATCATCATTCAACGTGCCAATCACAACGGTCACTNTCTCTCAAATTCGAGAAACAATAGCATGTGCAAGACACGAAGGGCCATCATCTGTACTCTAATCATCATTCAACGTGCCAATCACAACGGTCACTAAAAATTTCCCAACGTTCAAATTCCCCCAGATTAACATTAACCTTAAAGCAACATTCACACGCGTACGGTTTAGATCTATTTCGATTAATCAGAATTCGTCCAACGGTTAACACGTGTCCCTAGTAGAGTTGTCGACCTTTTCTCTGTTGCTGACTTGTTTATCAATGATTAGAGACAATTTAAACCTCATAATTAATTTAAATAAAAATTAATTAATTTGTTTCTCTCTCATTAAACCTCCCTCTTTCTCTCTCTATATCTCTGTGTATATATTAGTCTCCTTCTCCAGCTATCCTTCAATACTATAGAGCTCTCTCTCTCTCTCACACATTAGCATTTCTACAGTCCTATACAGTTCTCTTTATTTTGCTAAATTTCAAGTATCTGGGAGAGAGAAAATGGCGTACTCTAAATCAATGGTGGCTTTGGTTTTTGCATTGTTGGCTGCAATGGCATTAGCTCAGGCTCCAGCCGCCACGCCGAAAGCGTCTCCAGCAGCGGTTCCAGTTGCGTCTCCACCGCAGGGAGTTGCTACACCAACTCCGGCACCAGCCTCAGTTCCTACAAGCTCATCACCCTCTGAATCTCCATTGTCTTCTCCTCCTGCACCTCCCACTTCTCCCGCCGGTGCACCTGCCGCTAATCCTCCATCTATCGCCTCCGCACCCGGTGGCGCCGCTAACTCCTCACCCGACGGCGCTCCAAACTCCTCACCCAACGCCGCTGCTTTGAACAGAGTATCGATTGCTGGATCTGCTGCTATAGTGTTCTTCTTTGCTGCTTTTTTGCTCTAGATCTACTGACCTAGTTCGAATATTCACGTTTCCGGCGAGCATGAAGATTAGGGTTTTGTTATTGTTCGATTATTTATTTTTACTTTTTGTGTGCACTATTTTTTAGATATTCTTTTTTATTTGAGCTTGGCCTTTTTGTTCATGAAATCCATTGGCTTGTTTACAGTTTACACATTGTAGAGCTCTCTCTTTGTTGTGCTTAAAACAAACTAATTTTTATCGATGGGAAAATACTGTTCTTTTTAGAAGTCATGGATTAAATTGTTAATTAAGAAATATATGAGGGATCAATCATGCGATATTTTGAATTATGATGCGAAGTTAGCAGCGTGAATTGCGGAGGTACAGAAATCACGTGGCGGTGACAGCTGTTTTGGAATTCCATGTTGGGATGATGGCCATGTGCTCCACCGCAAAAGTTGCTATGGAAGAATATGAGTGTGTTTGATGTACATTAAAATGAGAGATGCATTTTTTTGAAGTGATGTGA
>CAIGRQ010301501.1:0-11527 GCA_903798375.1 Fraxinus sp. D2006-0159
ATAAATAGGACAACTGAATGAATTTTAAATACAAATCACATTAATTGAAGAGGAAATCAAGAGAGGCAGTCACCGAAAATGAAATGGTCCAAGCTTTTGTTGGGCATATATTCGTAAATTAGCATCCTTTCATCTCCTTCAAGGCAACATCCCAAAAGCCTGACAAGATTCCGGTGTTGAAGTTTGGAAATCAGAATTACTTCACTCCTAAACTCTTGAAGACCTTGTCCAGAATTCCTGGAGAGTCTCTTCACTGCAACTTCTTGTCCTGTTGTTAATGTACCCTGTACATTGTTCAAAGGGTCTGTCATGAAGCCACTGCTCACTATCAACATCAAAATATTCAAAATCTAAACTTTCTTACCTTGTACACGATTCCAAAACCGCCTTCTCCAAGCATATTTGTTAATGAGAAGTTCTCAGTTGCATTAGCAACTGTAGTCAAATCAAACATTGGTAACTCTACATCTTTCATGTCGATATCAAATGCTGTCAGCAATTAGTTGGATAATGATCAGAGGAAAACCAGTTAACTTAATTCAATGAGATTGGCAAAATTTGCGCACCTATTTTCGATTCTCTCTTCTTGATGAGACGAAAGATCAAGAAGCCGAGGGTAAGCATTCCACAGACTAACGATATGACCAAGATCAGCACCAGTGTCATCTTTTTATTGTGATCTGAATGTCAAAGATTTAATTAATTATAGGAATGCACCTTAATAACCACATTATACTAACACTGTCGTGGATCAAAGTGTCGTACTATTATGCAAAAACAATATTCTGCTTGATCATCTGTCCAACATACAAAATAATTTGAATTGTGCCCTAAGTGTGCCCTAAGATAACTTGAATGAGTACTCATATAAAGACCTGGCTAAAATTACAGTGGCTGCATTCTATGAAATCTGGTAAAAAAAAATAAATGAATTCATATACTTACTAAGTTCGGCAGCTGCCATTCGTATATAGATATATTGTTTTTTTCTTACAGAAAACTCTCGAATATCAATCAAATCCCCGAACCACATGAAACAACCACTACCACCATCACGAATATCTGAATTTGCGTAAGCTATGCAAGAGCAGTTCTTCAAGCATTCTGCCCGACATTCTTTTAGACTCGTGCTCTTGTTTAGTGAAAACTGAAGGAGATCTGGCAATTGCACACCTCCAAGCTTTAAAAATTTAATGGGACCCTGCAGGCAACTCAATGGAATCCTCCTCACACATCCACTGGACCAGTCAAGTACATCCCATTCACTCTGTGATTTAGGAACAAATCCGTATAAGCACCCACAAATTGGTCTGCTCTTGGTTTTACAAATGCTATTAGCACCACATAATCCATAGTCATCGCACTGATCATTCAGTGATGAATCCATAGCAGTCCATGAGAATCCCCCCTGTTTCCGTATGAAACGTCGGACCAAACCTGATTGATACACTGTAAGCCTGGTAATAATTGAATTGTCGATAACCTCATTCATATAATACAGTTCTTCATTATTGTAAACAAAAATGCGTTTGAAAATCGTTTTCCAGTTAATGGAACCGCTAAATTCAATTCCATTCCATGGCCCTGACCTGTAAATTGTTTCTGATCCCCTGCGAAGAATAAATTGAGGCATCCCTATATTGTCAAGTCGGAAAGTAATGTCTCCAGGAGAGGGGTCATTGTCATCTTTCCATGATGTTAAATACCTGTTTGTGCCGGTGCTCAAATTCCACCCTAGTTTCATTCCTGGTAAAAGCGTATCGGATGGCAAATCAAAGCTTTGCCATATATAGTTCTGTGTGATATCATCTTTTCTTCTGAGTACAAGGTTTCCAGACTCCAACAGCTGTGCCACTGTCCCTGGTTCATTTTTAGAAGAATGGGATGACCAGAAAACATCGCCTTTCGTTGCATTCATAATAACAAGATCTCCATCAGGGGTAATTGTTAAAACACAAGATAAATTCCTTAATGAGGTTTCCCTGTTTGCAATCCAGACAATGATTTCTGGGAATTTCTTGTACCATATTCCTATGTACCATTTGCCAGAATTACTGGGGGAAAAGAAGCCTAATTCAAAGCTTTGTCCTGAGGATACCAAAGTCTCACCGTAGGTGATGGTGCCATTTAAGCTCAATGTATCCGTAGCACTGTGGAATCCCGAGAGTAAAGACAAGAGAAGAATGTGAAAGATTAAGGAAGACAAAATCTCCATTGGCATGTAGCAGAAGGATTTTTGAAGAATGACAATTTTACTTATTTGTTATACCTTGACTGTTACAACCCATATTTTCTTTAGTCAAAATCAAGGGTGCAATTGTCAAAGTCATAGTCAAAATAGGACTTAAATGAGGCAAATTATTTTCTTGGGGTTTATTTTGGCAATTGATAATAATTGAGGTTTTAAGGTGGATTAAATTGGAAGTTAGGGACTTATTTATTTAATTTTGGAAGTATAGGATTTAATGTCACTTTGTTGGATGGATGGGGGACCTCTTGTACAATAACCCACTAACATAAGAAGGGTATTGAGAACCAAGCGGCTGATGCATTAAGTCGTTCTATCTCTCTTTTGTTGGTCTTGTAAAGGTCATAGGTTTTGAAAGAGTTAAGGAGGAGTACAAGACATGTCCCGATTTTAAGGATATCTTTCTTGATTTGCAAGGAGTACGGTCAGATACTGTATATGGTTTTCGCCTTGAGAAGGGTAACCTTTTTAAAGCCAATAAGTTGTGCATCCCTCGAACTTCAACGCAGGACTTCATAGTGTGGAAAATTCATGTGGGGGGCTTAGCTAGTCACTTTGGGCGTGATAAGATCATAGAGGAGATTGAACGTCAATTCTATTGACTTAGTTTGAAGAAAGATGTAGCTAAGATAGTACATGTAACACCTGTCATTGGTCAAACAAAAGAGGCAAAACACTGATCTATACACTCCTCTTCCAGTTTCTGATTGCCGTTGGCAAGATGTGAGTATAAATTTTAAGCTAGGACTTCCACGTACCCCGAAGAAGCATGATTCTATTTGTGTGGTAGTCGATCGTTTCTTGAAAATTGCTCATTTTATCCCTTGTAGCAAAACCTCAAACGCATCCAAGGTTGACATGTTGTACTTTAATGAAATTGTCAAATTGTATGGTCTTCCTAAAACTTTTGTGTCAGGTAGGGATGTTTGTTTCACTAGTCACTTTTGGAGAACGTTATGGCAAAATACTAAATTGAAATTTTCCACTGCCCTATCAAGTGCAAATTGACGATCAAACGAAAGTGGTTAACCGTAGTCTTGGTAATTTATTAAGATGTATGGTCCAAGAAAATCTTAGAAAATGGGATTTGATTATTCTTACAGCTCAAATTGTATATAACAATTTCATGAATCGATCGTTAGGTATGAGTCCATTTGAAGTTGTCCCATATGCTAGAGTGTATATGTCCACTGAAGTATTTGCACAACATTTTCGTGACTTGCATATTGAAATCAATAAACAACTTGAAACTAGTAATGCATCATATAAATTTCGAGTTTATTTACATATAAGACATGTTAAGTTTAATATTGGGGATTATGTTATGATTCGAATTAGATTGAAGCGGCGTCTACTTGGATCCACCTCCAAATTGCAAGCTTGTAGTGTTAGTCTTTTTAAAATTTGAAAGCAAGTTGGCACAAATGCATATGTTTTTTATCTTCCACCACATCTTGGTTATCACTCTACTTTCAATGTTAAGGATTTAGTTGCTTGTAAAAGCCATTTCAATCCCTCCGATGATCCTCTTCTACCTCCATCTATGGACTTTGACCCTGAGCCTCTTATCACTTCTAACCCAATACCACATTTTCCAGCACACAAAGATAAAAGTGATGTTATTTTAGATGAACATATTATGTTGACTAATGATGGAGAGGTTCAATGCTTCCTTTTTCGTTGGGTTGATCGACCCGAGTCTGACTGTACATGAATTATCGGAGAGATACTCTAGCATCTTGGCCCAGATTTATTAGAGCTCTATCGAAGTCTACAAGATCTTCCTTTGCCCAAATATCCTTCCACCCATTCAGGAAAAATTTGTGGGGACACCAGATTAAGACCTCCATAACATGCTTTTATGGTGTTGGAAGAAGCTTGTTTAACCTCTTAGTTTATGGTTGAGCGATTGATTGCAGCCTCTTGTAATTTATTCACTCGACAGAGTCAAGTTTTTCTCTCATCCCGGGAGAGTTGATGCAGACATCCATCGAGATTTATTTTCTATTGTAAATTTTTTATTGTTTATGTTTTCTATTATTAGGCTCGTATTATGGGTTGGCCCAAGTTCTTTTATTTTAGATTTATTTATTTTGGCTATTTATATGGTGTTGGATGGGAAATAAAAGACAGTGATGAATGAATAAAATAAATTGTGATTTGTTTCTAAATTTTCCTCAATTTCCCTATTCTTCTTCTTCTCATTCTTTTGTTGTGTTTTCCTTCCGTCATTTCTTCCTTTAATAACTTATTTCTCATTCTCCGTTGGTTGTTTCAATTGGTGCTACAATAATAGGCTTACAATGGAACCCTAACCATTGCTTAATAACAGTATTCTAAAAAACGTAAAACGTGATTAGACATGATAGTAGTTTCATGTTTTACGAGCTTAAACGAGCCTAGACAAGACTTATGCACAAAAATAAGTTTTCTTATTTTTTAATATTATTTTAAATTTTTAATCATTTTAAAAATCATTTAATAATTAAAATAATACATATCAATCATCTAAAATTATAAAATACTATATTTACTTAATAATTTCTATCATTAATCAATTATACAATTTTCAAGTTTTCGACATACAAAAATTAGAATATTTTTCATTGTTTCAATTTTCAACTAAACAAGTTCCACTTAAAAGATTTATAGGAACTTCATACATAGTTTTGGAGTTTGTAAAAAAATAAAGAGTTTCAAGATCATAATTACATAATGTAAATAGAACTATAGTTTAAATCTTATTTAACTATTTAGATAAGTCATTTTTAACTTTTATATAGATAAAATATTTTAAAAACTTAAAATTAAAATCAAATGAATTTTTTTTTAAAAAATAAAAAAAATTAATAATCTGAAGTCAAATAAAAGAATTTTGAAAAAATAATAATAATAATAAAGCGCGCGTTTAGATACGAAACGAGACGTTTTGCCCGAATTTTAAGTTTAGACGTACTTTTTAGAACACTGCTTAATAGTAAAATCTTATGAAAAAAATCCTAATGACTATATAACCCATAAACACAGTCTTTAATTGAATAATTAAATAAAAAAGTCTAGTCCATTCATCTCGTCCACGCACCATCTCCCCTATTGCATCAAGACTTCCTCCCATAGAGGACAAGTAGTAGAAAGGTGACAATACGTTAAAGTCTCCATTGATTTACAAAACTTTGACTATCAAGGTTAACCAACTTGACTGTCACCTTAATAATACAAATGTGTATTGTACTTTCGAATAAGACACCACTGGATAATAAGCAAACACATCTCAATCTGTCTCTCTTGATTGTTCTAGAACCTCAGAATCAGCGTATGATGGTTTTGCTCCTTCCTTGGAAAGTACAGAGTTCCATTTTTTGGGTGGTTCTAGAGCGAAAGAAAGGGATTTGTGGCAAAGGACAATTAAGATGTCGGAAGAACATGTTTGATAGTAGTTAAACGAAATATCTGCTCATCGAAATCTAGTTAAAGGGTGAGTATCTGAAGACGTGCTACGAGATTTCATTACGATACTCGAAAACATTATATCAGAAATCCAGCCTTGTCCGCTTTCACGAGACATTAAACATTAAAACAAGGAAATAAGTAGAATATGCCAGAAGTTAAGATTTGGCTATAGTTGCATTGGATGAGCTCTTTCCGGATCTCTCTATTTTTGAATATTATACAATTGTATTCTATTCGATTTACTAAACATATCATGCTAGCTCACAGTAACTTTTTATTCATATAACTTTTATATCTAATCATTAGACAAGGCAGAGAAATAAGCAAAGCTAACGCACTTTACCGAACAACTTCCATGTTAAAAGTTGGCATAATAGTTGCTTTAGAATCAAAAACAACATTTTTAAGACTTTCCAGTTCTAATCTTAACAAATTAATATCATGTACGAGATTCCCTTATCCCCCACCTGTTGTTCTATGACTGTAAACAAAGATATTGTGCATCCAGTGAACAATTTGGGCAACTACATACTCAGCGAAACTAGTGAAAAATGGACAATTTTTATTTCAGAAGGAGCTAGACATTGCAAAGGTCAATACAAATCGAAGGGCATATAACTAACTATTAACACTGTATCAGAACACAATACCGTCAAAGGTACAAGTAGCAATGTTATATGTGAAAAGTAGATGATGATAAGTTTGTAACGCAACAATTGTTCATATACATGGCACTCCGTAAGTCGAGAACTCAGGTTGATTCTCATACAACTGAAATATATAGTTTGTAAGCCTGCAATGCCTTCTACATTTCAATACTGCAAAAGTGAAAGAATCGTCAGAAAATTTAGCAAAATGTGACATTATATAGATGCACATCAAACTCATACATAGACTATTTTATATTAGAATCTAACATAAAATAGAAAGCTGAGCAGTAAATGAAACGAGGAAAGCTTAAAAAATAAATTACAATACCAGCGGCCAAGAAAGAGAACCACCTCCCATGTTCAAGTTAGGAATCTGTCACAAAAATTAAGCATTCAATAAGATTACTGAAAAGCAATTTCGGAAATAAACAAATCCAAAAAAAGCGGCAGTGGCATCTCGCATGAGCAGGAAGAAAAGGGTAACAAAATTCTCAGCTCTTGATTTTTCACCCCAGGGGTTTCAAATTTCCACGATTTGAAGAAAACAAACTGTTGCTCGATGTAACTTCCTTATCAGACATGTTAACATGTATAAGCGAAAGGAATTGCCATTTTGCAACACCATCATTATTTATCTCCAAATGAATTGGTTAGCTAAAGGAAAAAATAACACAACTAGAAGCCTTCCCGACTAAATAGCCCTTTCCCAACACCATAAATCAATCATAACAGCCAGGGCACCATCTGTATTTATGGATGTCGTCTCATTCTCATTTTCCTGATCCACGATACAAGTACCAAAGCAGATGTCACTAATGGTGGACAAGCATGTCCTCCACAGTCAATACTAACAGCTGCCATTGTCATTTAACAGAATGTACAAACACCATATTTCTACTAGACCATTTCTAAAACAAGATAGTAAAAAAATAAAGATTCAAAGTTACATAGTAACACACCATCTTACAAGTACATATAGTAGGCAGAGAAGTAGGAAGATATGCTGTCATGATTCATATATGATCGACTTAGGAGGAAGAGTAATTTATGGAGCGCTAGTCTTAAAGGTGATGCCATTTAGAAGAAACAAATCTACAAGATGACTTGTTACCTCTGTGCTACTACAAGACACTTTGTTTGGTCAAGATGTCCAGTGATCTTATCTTAAATTATAATAGGTGGTTCTTTGCAATAAACTACAGCTGAAAACTTCATATCTACTAAATAATAATTCCTAAGCAATTCAAAGCACAAGGGTAGATTTTAAAGACGCCAGCAATCTGCACTATAAAAAAGCCAAAATGTTTGTGCACATAGGTACATGCATGCATGTGTGTTTACATGCACATACACAAACTCATATAGAAGATGAGGATAGAAAGATATGAAGGAAGTAAGGCATTACTATTTGCATATAAAAAATTAATGTTGGAGACTAGAGAATTACAGTTTCCTTGAAAACAACATCATCATGATAAAAGAACTTAGTTCAAAACTACTGTATCTTATAATTTTCTCAGACGGTCAAGAAACATGCTAATCAACAGGAGAGGATGTATAAAGTTAGCAGAGACAGTTTCCGCCTCAGATTCCTCTACCCATCGCTTCCCACCCCACCAAAAAAGGAGAAAATTAAATAATATTACAGTTAATTTTCTTTACATGAAAAAAAAATTAAAAAAAATAAAAAGAGATAATGCTAGAGCCTATTTTTGGTCTGCCTTCCAGGAGTTTGAACGAGCTACTCAAGCAAGGACACCCCCTCACTTAAAAATAGTACAACAATAATAATGATCGTTATGAAGGGTGCTATGGTTCATTCAGATGACATCTAAAGAAGGGTATTACAGTTCCCATTCCACCATACATTCTTGCGAGTGGAAAACTTGAAGAGAGGAGAAATGCACCTAACTTCCAGTTCTATGATTCAACACAAATCCATCAATCCAAAATTCTTGTTATATCTTGGCCTCTTATATCTGTTAATATAGAACATATAGAACAAGAGAACCATAAAATACTGGAACGTTAATTTTTGCTACATAATGGATGTGACACGAATTGACAATAAAGTAAGGAAATGACGACTTGGGTGGTTGGAGCATGTTTTACATAGACCTAAAGCAACTCATCTTAATATAGCATGGTGCAGTAGAAAAAAATTTAAAATATTTACATATATAGTGCGATTATTCGCCGAACCATGTTTTACAGACCTAAAGCAACTCATCTTAACAAAACATGATGCAGTTGAAAATAATTTAAAATATTTACATACATAATGCAACAATTCGCGGAAGCGGCGAACAAATATTCATGCCACCAACCTCAAATTTAATGGAGATGAGGTTTAGTTTGCTATTATTATTTCATGACCCTCAAGTTTTAGATGAAGTTTCCATCAGTTATAACTCTTTCTTTCTAAGAACAGCACTTTAACCTCTTAACCAAGATATGTACAAGTCAATTACTGTAACAGTATATTAGGAAATAATGCATCTATTTTGGATAGAAAGCATTATTTGTGGACAGTCTAAAAAGAAAATGAAGGGAGATAATATATAATTAGTAAAAGCATTCATCACATTTATAATACTGAATGTATATTTTCCTTTTTTTATCTAAGCATCAAATTATAGATTCTATTACTCTCGGTTTAAGATTGAATACCATTACTTTTCAAAATATATTGACATTTACTCAACAATTTATCTTGTAACTTTACTCTTTCAATGACAGTGTGGTTGATGCCTTTCCGCATTTAATCTTTTTAATTGAAAACAAAACTAGTTGGACTGACACCAGGTAATTAGCCAATTTATGCTAAAAGCTGGATCATCAGATTCATTCTGGGATTCTCTCCTTCGTTTAAAGGTTGAACAAACTAGTCTAGAGAATGTATAAGCTTCTCCGACGTCATCCATATTAACAAAGGAGAAGAAAAGAGAAAAACACAAATTTAGAGGTTGTTAAAGTGACATGTTGTTGTATAATGAGCATTCGAAAAATAAGATTCACAAAGAAATAAGTTTGATTCCAATACCATTTTGTTGTTTTGATAGTATAAAACATCTTGACAAATTTATCCAAATAAAACTCAGAACTAAAACTTGGAAAAAGTGAACTCCAATTGACATTGATCTGCTCTATATATTATTCTACATGAATGCCTTAGATCCTCACAAAAGCAGGAAAATTAGAGATGTTACAAGATTTTAACTCACCGGCTATCTATACGGGTCCAGTGAATGGAAAAAATTCACAACAAACATCTGGCAAAATTCTTCATTCAGATTTTGCAAGAGGGAAAAAAAAATTAGAACGAATAAAGAGGACTCATTTTACCCTGGGATGACAATAAAATCAAAATCCTAAAAAAGATTTGTCCAACTCACTGTTACTTATTGATATCCGAATTAAGCAGCCAGCTTTAATGCCAGTTTCTAAATGAAACATAAAAATACCATTTATCCATTATCTATTAGGTATTAAATCTTCGTAAGGCTCTGCTTATGCTTTATAAATCCTAACAATTTAATCTACCAAAGATTTCATTTTGTTTATATCCACATACAGGTACACTACATTAAACATAATGGGAGCAACTGTTTGAAGAATACAAGGAAATTAGAAAAATCCCAATCAATTGAAAAATAAAAAAACTGACCTTTGCGATCATCAGGGGCATCATGATATTCTTGCTCCTCCTCATCCTCCTCGGCTACGGAAGCCACAGACACCACAGGCTCTCCACCGCCAGCACTGTCCTTCTCATCGGGATATCTAACCACAACAACCGGGCATACACAATGCCTCACGCAGTAATCACTAACACTGCCAAGCCTCCCATCGCTCCCTCTCTTGGTGGCGCCAAATCCCCGACTCCCCATAATCACTGTACTTAGCCCAAGCCTCTCAACTTCCAAGCATAGCCTCTCTCTCATGTCATGATCTTTCACAATATGGATTTTGAACGGAATTTGAGCCTCCACAAGCGGTTGTGCCAGATCAGAGGCCTTGGTAGTAGTAAAAGTATCAAAATCATCTTCAAGCTTCCGCTGGGATTCCTCATTTTCAGTATCAACAATGGATAAATCAACAGACCCCCAATCCGCCCCGTAAAGAACCGAAGTGGGCCGAACATGGACGAGCACAACAGCATCTCCGGGACGGAGATAGTTATGCACAGCCCACTTAACAGCAAAAGCAGACTCATCACTAAGATCAACGGCTATGCCGATCTTCCGCTGGGCATTTGCCGTTGGGGTTTCAGTGGATAAAGGAGTGATGGGGGGAGGGAAGCGCGGCGAGGATGAACGGACCTTGATGGAGGCGAGTGGTGGCATGTCGGATTCCGGCGAAGGGTGTTGCATTTTGGAAGGTATAGGGTTAGGGTTTTGTGATTGCGTTGACCACTGTGGAAATATTGACTGGTGTTCTGGAAGGTAAAGAGAAAAGATGGATTTTGATAATAGAAAGAGCGTCCTTTAGGGAATATGCTCAGAATTTTTGTAGTTAGCCTAACTTATCCCACAAGCATCGAATATATACCGTGATAGTGTTACCATTTGTTGAACCACAACAAAAAACAAGAATCGCAAGATCGCAACTATTTGGATCACACAAATTTGTTAACGTTAAAACGTGATTCCAATTTGATCATACAATTTCATAATGATCTTCATATCATGCGAATCAAGCGAATAATTCTTTATATAACTAATTGTTCTCGCAAGTTTTTAGGTTAATTGTAATATTACTAAGTCTAGCTTTTTACATTTACGCCCGCAATACGATATTATTTTATTTTGCAAAAGCCGAGTCAAGAAGAGTAAGGATTTTTTAAGCCTTCTTTCCTGAACTTAAAAGGGATTTGATATTATCCTAGTATATTACCTAAACTTAAATTACTTACACATAATATGATGAGAAGTGAATGGGTTAGAATCTCGTCAAAAAAAAATAAAAATAATAATAATAAAATAAAATTATTCACTCTCTTTTTGAAGAAACCAGTTCATTTCTTGGTGGAATTTGTATCAATGTGGAGATTGTTGGAATTTGGGAGTGACCCGAATTTCTTGTTGAAATAATTGAAAAATTCTAATTGAAGTGCACGTCAAGAAGAATTTAGTTTGGAATGTTATTGGAGTCATATGTCAAGTTAAAGTTCTATTTT
>CAIGRQ010301516.1:0-37660 GCA_903798375.1 Fraxinus sp. D2006-0159
AAATGTGCTCTGTCGCTTTGCCAAGAAAATCACTTCTTATTGGGCGAAGGGCAATACTAATAAATAACAAGAAAGAGAAAAAGGACGAGAAAGAACTTGAGAATCTGAGAGAATTATAGTGCGAAGAATTAGCATTGACAGTGTCATGTGAGCTCTAATGCTTGTGAAAAGTCTTTGGAGGCAGTTCTGGTTGTATTTTTTCAAACTGATGCTCTGCTCTATGTGAATTAGGTTGGTCATGGCCAATCACAACAAGCACACACATGTATACATAAAAACCCATGCACAATTAAAGAAAAATACACTACTAAGTGGATGGTAACGCATAGTTTTCATCTACATGCCTTTTATCAGTTAAACAACGGTTGAGGAGAATATTTTACCATTTCTTATGTTCCATTGTTCAAGTAACAATAGCAATTAGATGCTAAATACCTTAGCTCAAACATAACGATATTAATATAACAATTTTCTGAGCTTTGAGATACTTAAACATATGTTAAAAGTCCGACAATATTTCGGAAATTGCAAGTTTGACAACGGTCACACAATCACTTTTGTTTCTCATCGGTCACTTCTTTTAATTTTCATTTGGTCTTCTTAATAGTACTAAATCATGCAATTAACTGAAATACTAAACAATCACGATAATTTATGGCAACCATAAAGTGAGCCTCACCAGGTTTGGAATAACACCTGCTTCAACCATTATCTCGTGATTTGACTGGCTAAGTGCTAAATTAGCCAAAACTCCGCCAGCAGATTCCCTCACTTTTACATTGTCATCCTCCAAGAACTTTATAAGTATAGGTAGGAGCTCAGAGTTGGTGATTCTTGCTCTGAGCTTCTCATCCACAGACAAATTCCACAATGTGCATAAACTCTGCTCCTTCACCTGCAGAAACATATTGAAACTTTACCTGAATCTCCTATGCCAAGAAACACAACCAGATAAATGTCAACGGTATAGCAGGTCAATTGCATTTTACATCAGGAGACAAGGAAGATCGTCTCAACAGGCCAGTTATCTCTTCTATAGCACCAGTCTCGGCCACTGAATCTCTGTATACATTAAATGAGGATACCATCCTCAACAGACCAGCAGCTGCTTCACATGCAGAATCAGACTCTGATTTCAGAAGATTCAAGGTGAGATTGATAGTGCCACGGAATTTCATGATGTTATCAACATACTCCTTTCCTCCAAGAGAATACTTCCAGAGTGCAACGACGGCCTGTTCTCTGTCACGAGGATCATTGTCTAACCCAAGCATCCGAACAAATAATGCCACATAAGCATCATTAGAGCGAGACGATCTGCTCTTTAATGTGCCAACATCCTGCAAAAGATTGCAAAAACCATTTATCATTCATGGCTCAGAAAAAAGAGCATCTATCGGCCTTGATGAACGTACTTACATAAAAAACAGAACAATAAGGGTGCATCTTACAAATGACATATCAACCAACAAAGAAAATGATTGGTTAGTGAACATGGTGCAAAAGAAGGAGGCCACACGCCACATTTTACAATGGAAATTCTCTCTAAACCATTTAAAGAAGAAGATTGACAATTACTGCAGTTCATAAAAGTTTTTCCCAACACCTATGATCCTGTATCAGAATAATAGTTTCTCTGAAAAATATTCATTACAAATCTTGTTTACATAATACATTGAAATGAGAGCAGAGAAACATAAGTATGGCCTGTGCTCCATGAACTATGGTCACTATCAAATAATCACAAAATTGCCCCATCGCCCAGAATCAACAGTTAGAAGATCAGAAATTGACAACAAAGTGGCACCTACAAGCTCAAGATTGAGGACACATTTGTAATGCTATGGATTAAATGCCTAATCCTGTATTAGAAAGCAAAAACAACACAAAACAGAAAATCAAAAGCAAGTAAAAACACAATTTTTAGTGGTTCACTCACACTCACACACATCCAGCACGTGACTTAAGCTGACAATATATCATGCAAAAAAGGCGACATCATTAGTGTACATGACATACACTGAATGAGCCGTGCTTTGTGCCCCGGCTCAATGACCGGGGCACAAACAGGGGCGCCAAGTGGCGCCCCTTAATTGGAGGGGGCCTGCCACAGCTGCCCCCCCCTCCAACAGGGGGGCGCCACTTGGCGCCCCTGTCTGTGCCCCGGTCATTGAGCCGGGGCACAAGGCTTTTTCCACACTGAATTCCCTATTGATGGCCCCACATAAGATACACACAGCCAGGTGCAGACATTTTATAATTTTGAGATGTTAGTAAAGTATCAAATCTGAAATCACTTCAATTAATATCTTCGTATTTCAATTTCATACTAATGCGCTTGTTATATTTTTGTAGTTCAAGCTCCCCGAATTCATTTGCTGCCTAAACATTGTATTTCTTCTCAACTTTGATATACACAAGCGCATGTATGGGACCTGCTCAATAACTTGTGGGATTGAAATATCTAGCAAATCTTATTTTTATTTATACATTTACTTTCTTTTGGTATTCTCCTCATCAGCTGCAATTGTAAATGTGGCAGCCAGAGTTCAAAATTATTCACGGAATCACATAAATTATTGGTTATCCAACTAACAAAAAAATTAAACTAAAATTGATGAAACATACCACAAGAGTTCAAAAAATTAAACATAAAAAAAAAAAAAAAAAATCTATCCAAAATATAAATAATAACTCGAAATATAGGGGAGTAAAATACATCATTTTGGGCAGGCTATGTGAAACTCCAATTGTCACATGCATTTCCATTGTTCTAAGCAATCATATTAAATACCCACCTACATTTCCCAGAGTGGAATGACATAACTTGAGATTATACGCACATGGAAATAAAAAAAAAAACACAAATATAAGACCGGCCCAGGTGAGTTTTGGATAAGTAGGGAGCATACAGAAGCAGAAGCCTCTTCTTGGGTCATAAAAACCTCACCCCCACCATCATCGCTGCAGGCCCTCGTCGAAACAGAGCATAGCACGGGACTTCTGACTATATCACGACGATAACAGTAACGGCCATGTGGGTTTCTGGTGGAACTAACGGCGGTGTTCAACGACTTCTTAACTGAAAAAACCACCACATGACTATGGCGTTGCAGAAAACTGGAGGGCTTGAAGTTGAAATGAATCGAGATTGTTGAAGACATATTCTTGTAATTAATGCCCAGTTCTGAATCGTTGGTTTTTTACATGAAAAAATTTTAAAAAAAAAAATTGAAACATAGAATTTATGCGCGCTGTGAAACACAATAGGGAGCTTCAGGATTAGTGCCAAGTATCGAGGAGAAGGAGATGACTTCTTTTCTTTCACTGGTGAAGCCGTAAAGATATATATTTAGAAAATTTTATTAAATTCTATTTTACCCCATTATAATAGAATGCGCTAGAAATTCTTTTCTTTTGAAATGATTTTAACTAAAAATTTATTTTTAAAATAAAAGTACAAACGAAAAATAAAATAAAACATATCTCTAGTAAACTTATCAAATTATCCCAATTACTAAGGGCGTTAGCAAAAATCGTCAATTTGTATTAATGTTTGATTTTGGATCTGCGTGATCCATCAACATTTTGATTTTAATTTAAACAAAATGCATTTTAAAACCATTTAAAATCAAAACAAGTCGTTCTAGTTTTTTTTTTTAAAGAAAAATATTAATATTTTGAAGGTTTAAAGCCACAAAAAATTAAATTTCACCTAGGGTTTGTTTGAGCCACATTATTTTGAAAGAATATATTTTGAAATAATAGATTGATGGAAAATGTGTGATTGAAAAAAAAATTAAAAGTTATTAATGTGATGAAAAATATTATTCTATTGAAGAATGTGTGATTAAAAATGAGTAGAAGAATGAAAATGAAATTTTTTAATGTGACTCAAACACGACCTACTTAATTTAAGGACTTGTCTGGTGGCAATTTTAATCCAAATTTTAAGCAATTATTGGACTGTTAATAGCCTTCATTGTTGACTTCCTTCACACAATTTAGACACCAGTAGAACCCACTAACGGTCAAAATTCTGCTTTTAATTTCCTCCACACAACCCTAAGAATAATTGTAAACTAAAGATGCCAATTTGCCCATGTTCTTTTTGTCATTTCTATTGTTGGTGCCTCATTGACTATGGAACTCCTTGGTAGGTGCAATACATAATTTTGTACAGTAATCCCTCAAGTGTATAAGGCGTAAAATTGCATACTCGTGAATCTTTTGCCATAGCATCATCATTTATCTAGGTATATAATCTTTAAAACAAACACGTAAATTGAACAAATTTCTGGATTATAAGCCTTGTTTGACAACCATTATTTGAAATTTCTGTTTTCTACGTGTTCATTTTCAACCACAAATTCACATAATAAAATATTTTGCACGTAAATCAAAAATTTCTCTTACTTTTTAATCACACATTCTCTTAAAAATCACTATTCAAAATATTGTTTCGACCAAATAATGGCCATCAAACAGAGCATTTGCTACGAGAATGTCCAAACCACACTTTGAAACCGAACCAAACAGAAAATTGTGATTGGTTTGGAGTTTTACCAAGTTGTTTTAAATGACGTGATTTGAAAAAAATGCAAAAAATGGCCCAAATCAAACCGTTTCGCAATCCTACCCATTATATCTCATCGACAGTTTTCTCCTATCCAACTTGAATGGTATAAAAGATTAAAGTGACTTTAATCTATACATTTTCGGTCACTTTGATGCAATTCGTAGAGTAAATAATGGAGAAGGAAGAAAAGAAGGGCAAAAATTGAAAAACGTTTTACATTCTTCTAGCAGGAGGCTTAAAACATAACTAGAAAGTATATCAACGAAACCAAATTAAATGAAGATAACTTATAACATGTAACCCAGTATCCTTCCAAATGAAATCTCCCAAAACCCCAAAAACAAAGTTAAACATGTATGAATTCGGGCGATCATTTTGCAGAAACACAAAGTGATCGGCTGAATTACTTCGAGGATGACCTCCCTAAACCAAAAAGGTAAACAAGCAAAACCATTTCTAAATGCCACAACAGAATTTGCTTCTTTTCTGCAGCGATAATTTTCCAACTATTCTAATTTAAATAACACTATCTGTACTCGCTATTACACAAAGACCTAGCTCTTCTGCAACTTTATTCCCGCAAATATGGTTAGTTTTGCCCACTTTAAAGGATAAAAAACCAATGTCTCGAGTCTCTCAGATTTGGCTGTAAATTTGCTTTTAGGAGGATTAGTGAGCATTGAACAAAGCCGTGAACTTGTCCCAATCCCATTCATCCAGCTTTGGGGAGATTATGGCAGCTCCTACTGCCAGTACCACAAATGCAAAGGCCATAGTTTTGGCACAACTGTGCCCACGTGATATTTTGCCCAGTATTACCTTACAGTATTTGTTTGCATCCTTAAAGAAACCTTGGCGAGCAACATCTAACCCACCAGCTAATGCTTTCTCATTCTGTGGAGAAAGATGATAGAAAACAAGTCCAGTGTTATAAGCTTGTACACATGTATGTATGCAATACATGCGTATGTACTCGAGGAAGTCTAAGGCCATTACAATTAGACTTGAAAAAGGATGAACTACCAATCATGGGAAATGTCTGAAAATAATAAAGTACCCACTTTTTGCCGGAAAATCTTTAGAGTTTGCCTCAATGCTTCGAGAGAAGACTGTTCCAATGGTATCTCCTTGCACTCCTTGGAAAGCTTCCTCAGGGCTGCAACGCTAACCTCTATGTTGTCCATATAGATCTTGTCCTATTTAAATCAATTTTAAGTAGGATGGTTACACGGCTGATGTAAAATTAAGCCTTCTACATCGTTTGCTTAAATTCGCAGCATTAAAGGTGCACAACCCAATGGAATGCAAAGTACCAACTAAAGCTTACCCATTGCTTGTAGCAATCGGGATTCTGAGTCAAACACCAGACAAATATGCTAATTGCTTCCTCAGTTAGCTCTGGGATCCCTGTAAATAATGCTTTATCAAACTCACCATGTACTTTAGAGGTTTTAACTAACTATATAAAAGAGAATTTGCAAAATAAGATGTCAGTTAAAATTTGAAATTGCCTTCTTCAGCTGATTTCACAGCTATAGCCTGTATCTGCAGTGATACTTGTTTCATGGCTTTGCTTCCAGGAGCACCAGCAAGAGCAACCTCTTTAAGAGTTGGATAGATCGACTCAAACCTTTCGGTTGCCTGAAATACATACCGAATGGAAGATAAATGACAGCACTAAAGTGACAATGTAAAGGATGCAGAGTAGGACCACACAATACTAGCCGGAACTTTTGAATAACATAGTAAAAGTTCTCCAATAACTCCAACCTTGACTCGTGCAGAAGACCCAGGGAATGTTACATGTAGCAGTAGGTCAAGCGATGCGGGTGAAATCAAGCGCTCCCCCTTTCTAACCGCACTGTTTACTAATATACCACGAGCTCTTGGTGCTGACAGAATTCTGACACAGAATCAAGTTGATTTATTAATTAAATGGAAAGAAATCAGAAAACATGTTAGAATCAAGTTGTACACGTACTTCAAAAGAAAATCACCTTTCCACAACCTGCAAAACCAAATCCCTAGATTGTGGGTTAGAGCCCACTTTGCCTCTAAGCATAGGCAAAATATGATGAGCCCATAAGTACAATGCTACAGCCAGATCTCCTCGAGAGGCCTACACAAAAATGTCCAACTTCAGCCTTTCAAAAAGAAGTGCTAATGATTGACAATGATGTTAAAGTGGCTAACTACTCACCTGCACTACCATCCATGTAACAACTGGAAGCTTATCTTGCCCTTGATACTTGTTTTCCCTCAAATTCGGTAGTAGATTAATTACAACATCAGGTTTCCGGCGTAATACCATAGCTAAAACTAGAAAGATGGCGACCTGATATATGAACATAAAAGAAACATATATATCAGTTGAGGTAGAAATATTGAATTGATCAAACAATGTCATGACCAGGCTGCATAGATAAGGATGGATATATACACTATGGATTGATCAATGAAACAATCTATATCTATAGTGAGAATGTGAAGATAAGCATTTTAACATTAGTAAATAGTAAATAACTTATAAGTGGAAAATAATTGAACGACTTGGATTGTTACCAAATGGATAAATCCTGACCATGTAAGAGACGAATGATTGATTTTGGTTCTGTGTATTCTGTAGGAAAAAAAATAAGTTAACACAGTAGCATCTCCTACTGAGATGTATCCTCTGAAATCAAGCCAACTCCATTCAATTGCCAATGAGGATTCTAATAGAAGTTAGCACCAGGTTCAATGCCTTGACAAACCATTGCAACAACTCTGTCTCAAAGTTTATCGTCAATAGACCTACTAACAATCAAGGCCTCTTTATGGCCTTGATGATGGGACGTCCAAGACCATTTTCATAAACAATTGATCCAAAACTTGCCTTGGATAGGATCATTTAAACCAAAATTTGCCAGGTTCTACTTATGCTTTTCGTGTAAATATATCAAAGATAACTGTTATGAAGAAGTACCAAAAGCAATAATAACGCAAAACAGAAAACTAGAAGAAAACTAGAACAAGAAAACACAAAATTTAAGGAGATCCACTCTCAATGTGATAGTAATGCTGCCGTAGATTTGTAGTGTATGGAAGATGAAAATTATAATGTGTTTTCAGACTCACACCTCTCTCAGTTTTCTCTCTACTATGACATGCTGAAAGGAGGATCGCCCTAATATTATTTATAAAGGGTGAAAATATTAGGGCAGCTTAATTTATGCGTGTTCCCAAGAGTACCCCTACAACACAAAAAATTCACCCGGGGAGCTCCAACAGCCTAGGGGACACGTGCCTACACATTTAACAATACCTTACTCCAATTAAACAAGCGAACATATTTCACAAACTACAAACTGCGATGCCGCTTGCTGTGTGTTTTTTTCTTTTTTTGGCAGAAATGAAGGAGAAAGAAACAGAAACCGAAAAACTTGTTTTCAATTGCTACTGTCTTGGGTGAAAAATTATGATGGTATATTGTGGTGGATGAAGTGTATATGGTTTGGATGGTAGTTTGTGTGGTTGAAGGCGATATGACTGGTTGAGGTGTGGAGATAAATGTGTTGCCCCAAGGAAATGATTCCAGCTCTGATACCTAATTGATTTATTATGCAATCTAACAATTGTAGGAGAAGGGAAAAGGGGAGAGAGGAAGAGATAGAAGGGGGAAAGAGAAGATGTGGGAGATAGATGGAAGGAGATAAAAAGGAGAGAAGAATTCCAGATGAAAGAGAGAATTTAGGGAGAAAAAATTATCTTTATTTACATTATTAAATTTGTTCATTATTATAAAGTATAAGACCCCTTTATATAGGGTTTCGAAGATATTATTCCACGTAGGAATTACTATAAAATCAAACCCTTAAATTAGTTTTCAATTTTGATGTTTATTTTAGGAAACATAATTAGAGTTTGATTTTATAGTATTTCCTCTATCTAATTCTCTTTCCATTTCTACCTCACTTCTTCTATCCCCCTCCTTTATCTTCTTATTTCCTTTTCCTTTTCCTTCTCCTATAATTGTTCTATTGCATCCGACATCAGGAACATTCTTTCCCAAAATGTAACAGATATAAAGTAATTAGAAACAGAATGGGCATTCAGGTACTGAGCAAAATACACGGTAAATGAACGAGAAAGTGCATCATTCCAGGCCATAAAAAAGAAGCACAGAAGGAAACAGAGCAGAAGTAGCAGGATCAGGAAGGCTAGGAGGGTTGGAGTGGGAGGAGGCACTATTTTCAAATCTTACGCTATCCCTTGCACGGTCATCTCTGTCACTAGAACTGGTAAAATATTAAAGGAAATAATCTAAATTAACTATTCAAGGAAATAAGAAAATCTCGAAGGCCTGGAAAATAAAAACCAGAGCCAGACGTTCCATAGACACCCTCATAAAGCATATCTTTGATTCATGTTTCAAATTCTTCAAAGTCTTTCCTTCCCCTAAGATTTCTCACAGGAAATGGACCATGAAATTGTTTTGATATTTTTTCTTAAACAATTAGGCTTTATCAAAATTCTTTCAATAAAATTCTAAATTGCACAGGGAACCATCTTAGTGGAGTTTCTCATACTAGCTGATACACATTAGCACACATAAAATTTCCTTAAAAGTTTCTCTCTTTGGATTCAGAAAGGAATCCACATACAGAATGACAACATTTATCTGTGTAAGGCATGACCTCATAAGGGTCATGCGAAAAGAATAAAGATAGTCGCCACAGTCAGATCCTTGAAGAAAAAAATAATAAAAAAATTTATTATAGGAGAATATGAGGTGAAATCGCCCTAGCAGTGATAAAGTTATTGGAAAGAAAAAAAATAGTAGAAGGGCTAGGCAAAGAAGGAGGCCACACTTGTTACAAGAAAAGCACGAGAAATTGCAACATTCACAGACTTCAAGAGATAAAACCTTGGACTTCAACTTACAAACTAAAATTAACAGAAAGTGCTACATGAAAGATGTAGAAAGGAGGGACGTGCATGATAAAATTTGAAGGAGTCTTTTAAAAGAAGGCGATGATAGTGCAACCCTTGTGTTGCTGCAGATGTAGTACTTGCAACATTTGAAAGAAAATGTATTGAAAGAGGGGCATAGGAACTGGCAAGCCTAGTGCAAGACAATTAGAAGTGAAATGGCCCAACATTACAAGTAAACATTTCTAAAGATGAATTTCTTAAAATGCTGCATATAGCATAAGAAACATTTCTGGATATGCAGGAAAAAAGTGATGGGAGAGGGAAGACAATAATATCAAGAGAAAGAGAACCCACACCCCCGAGAACTATCCGCATCTACAATTTGCCAAATACATTCCATGCCTCAAATGCATTTTAAAGAATCTCATTGGTCCCTCGCAGTAATAGAAGGCCCACGAAAGTATCCCCTATCTAATCTACACTGACATGCCCTACCAAAAATGCAATAAAGTTACCAATTCAAAATTTACAACACTAATTATATTATACAATGTCATCAACCTGAGACTTCGAGGGTGTTGGTTGCCCTCCTTTCTTTGAGCCCTTAGACCCCAACTGTTGGGTTGTCAAGTCAGAAAGGATGCCATCCAATAACCACAACACAAAAGAACCAAGTGCGTCATAGGAACAATGATTAATCCAGTCAACTGAAGTCTTGTAAACAGCTTCAGAAATATACGATACAGGGACCTGTTGATTGAATATCAACACATTAGATCTCCACGAATCAGATAGTATAAGGACAACAAAAATAGAAAAAAAAAAAAAGCAAAATCCAAAATAAATGTATGTATAGAATGCATAAACTCAAAAATGTCAAAATATATTATCCAGCGAATCAGGGATCATAAAGATCTAATATTTGGACCACTCGCTTTCCGAAGTGGAACTGTCCTTTTCCACACAAAATGAATGATATGATTTTACAAATTGCTTGTGGTCGCATACGCTCCATCTTTGCACTCGAAGCACCAGTTCAGCAATTTCTTCCATACTTGTGATATCTTTTCCAAATGCAAAGATAGAGAGGATTATTATCTTCCTTCCATATTAGTCTTCAACCAATATCAGGACCACTCCAGTGTAAATTCTCCATATATTCCAACTTAAACATATTAGCTACTGAAAATATAAAACACAAAACCCTTCTATATCATCTGTTCCCTACCCACTGAAATAGAAACCAGCATTCACCAGCATCATATAATTTTCTTGAATCCTAAAAACATGCTATTAAATGCAATTTGACATTTATATGCCAACGTGCAAATTTATGTTGTTAGGCATATCAAGAAATCTCAGCTTCTCCAAAATTCGTAGATAACGGATCTCAAGGAGAATACTACACAAAAAATAAATCAACGCACATCAGCAATTTTTTCCACCGTAGACTCCCTGAACAACTTCAGCCAAGGAAACTGCGATGCGCTCACTGCTGAAAATGCACGCCCAAAATAATCTGCAAATCTCATCAATTGTATTTCCTGCTGCCCCTCATACGACACCTAGTAAACCAACAAAAAATAATAATAATAATTCACAGTTCAACAAATTTAAGTTGCACCACATCAAAAATGAAAATTAAGGTAAATTACAAGAAAGAAACTTACCAACACGTCAGAGAGGAAAGCAGCAAGATCCGCAGCGTCAATCTTCGCAGCTGCCTCAGCTACAGTTACCTTAGGCTTCTTAACCTTCTTCGGCTTCTCTTTCTTATTCGCCTTGGCTGAAACATTCTCCTCCAGCTTAACATCCGCATCATTTCCTTCATCATCCTCATCCTCATCCCCCCATCTCTTCTTCGATCTCACCGGTGCATCATCCTCGTCATAAATAGCGGCTGCAGCGCGCTGCGCCTCCAATGTCCGCCGGCGAGACTCCGCGTTCTTCTCCAAATTCTTAAAGACATTATTTTTGTCCGGAACAGCAGAGGATCCATTAGATGCAACCCTAGAAGAATCCGACATCGTCTTATTTTTCCGCTGTTTTTTAGCGTAGGTCACTTTTTGCCAGCCGTGGCCATTTTCCTCAGCATGATGAATAGGCTCAGAGGAAAATTGAACTGATTTTTCTTCTTCCATTGTAGGTAAGAAAATCGAGGGAATTTAAGTTTTCCTTTACAGGGAAAATGGATCGGAGAACGAAGAGAGAATTAATCGGAGGTGAGGAGCAAATAAAGGAAGGTGACTGTGAATTGACCCCTGTCCTGTTTAAAATTACGAAGATACCATTGTTGTGAAGGAAATGACGGAGTAAAATTCGGGTGTGGATGATGCAGAATTTGTCTTATCTTTTCTTGGAACGTAATAATAAGGGACAATTGCAATCGCGGTCCCAAACCTTTGAGTTTTTTGCAGACCTTCACTTTGTGCCACCACGGATTTCAAACCTTTGAAAAATTCGCACCGGAGGTCCTTTTTGACAAAAATCGTCTAAATCACCGTTAGTCAACCTAAAAAATTAAAATATTGGATATTTGACCATTTAAATTGGGGGCATTTCCGTCCATACAATAATTTCCCTCCATACAAAAACAATAAATAAAAGAAAAAATCTTTATCTTCTTCAAATACCTCACCCACCCACCCTTTCTCAACACCAAAATCATGTTGCCCACAGCCACTATGGCTGTCGCAAATGCCACCATTATGGCCACCATCTCAAACAACAATTTTCAACACCATCAGGTTGACTAATGGTGATTTGAACACTTTCTGTCAAGAATGACTTTTGGTGCGAATTTCTCAAAAGTTTGGAACTTGTGGTGACACAAAGTAAAGGTTGAGGTAAAATCTAAAAAAAAAACTCAAAAGTTTAGGATCTCGACTGCAATTTTCCCTAATAATAATAATAATAATTTATTAATTTAAATTTTTACGTTAGCTTGAAAAATCTTATTGGTTTTTTTTTTTTTGGATTGAATATGAAAAGAAAAATATCTTTTTTTTTTCGCGATAAATTGTATTTCTCGAGACACTCGAACAATAAAATGGACGTGTCAACGATTGTTTTATGATTCATAATAGTAGGTGTTCATCTTGATGTCACGTGGATTGATAATCTTCCAATCAAGGGTGCCACCACCCATGTGATAAACTTGAGTGTACATAATTAATTCAAGATCATATAACTTAATAAAACATTTAATCCATGACAAGAATGCCACTTCACATTGCAACGGAACTTTCAAGGTAGAATTATGACATTTATATGAACACTATCATCTCTAAAGGCATGTTTGATACACCCTTTTTTTTTCATGAAAAATGTCATTGGAATTCCATTTTCCACCTGTTTGATGACTCTCTTTTTTCCATGGAATTTGTTTTCTACCTTCCATTAAATTGACAATTTGCATGTATAACAAAGACAAACAAATATCAAAAAATTTCCAATTTTTTTTTTTTTTGGCAATCCAAACAAATTATATCCCCAATTGTAAGAAATTTTAGCCCTTTAATTGACAATGTGCATGAAAAACAAAGCCAAACGAACACCAAATGATAGAAAATTTCAACATTTTTCAGGTGAAAAATTATACTAATCAAATACAATTAATTGACAATTCTCAGTGAAACTAGTTCTAGACAATTCAATTCCCTACAATTTATTTTCTTTCCACTCAAATTCCATCTTTAAATCAACGGACCCTAACTATAATGACTTCACCTACCATTGGTCGAGACCAAGAAGCTACCTGACTCAATTTTACTAGCAACTCTTCGACCATCATCTTTGGCTCAATCAGCATCGTAATGAAAAAAACTTATTCAAGGAGCGGTCTCACTTATCTCCACGACACGTCCTAGAGTTTTCAACGTTAACTAACAAGTCGTAATCAAGAATAACTCTATTCCAATTTTACATGCCACTACAGTTTAATATACTTCGACTTGAAAACAGCAGTAGCAATAAGGCAGGTGGTGTGATTTCCATGTACAAAGATTAGTATAAAGCCTCACGTACAGGTGACATTTCACAGGGGCCTGCCAGGTGAGAGACACTGGCAGGCCCACATGTCTGAAAAATAAAAATAAAAAATCCACCCCACCCTCAATGTTGTCTTCCCCGTAAACACACCACCCATCCCCCTGTAAAAAACTCCCTGTACTTATAGCACAATTCGAAAGATTAATACACCGAACTCTTTTTTACGTTTTTCCCCTTTTTTTATACTTCTGTTTCCATTATGCAAACATCTTCTGTATGAGGGTTCCCCGACCAAAATCTCCATGAGACAGAATGTATAAAAATCTCTTAGCATATCAAAAGAGCAACTTCTTCATTTTTTTCTCGGCACAGAGTCTTGTAATCTTTCCTATTCCAAGGAAAAAGCTCCATTGCAATACCTGAATAGTGCATAATCAAAGAGAATTGCTGTGAGCGTGTTCTTATTCAGTCATAACAGGAAATAAATCGGTGATACTAAAGATAAAAAAACATTCAACAATCAGCTGGTGGAAAAACGAAATGCAAAATTCTCTCTTGAATGCACAAACAGCCTAATGAGTACAATGGTGACAACATGGCTAAGAGAACTGCTTATGTGCCTGCTGTTATGGGTCAATGTCAAGAAATGATTATAAACACACTGTAACTGCATTACGTTCTCACTTTAAAACCAATCTTTAAAATTTGATCAGTACATAGAAAGATTGTTCCTTTAAGACGATTTCTGCTCTAACATAAGTTCCACAAATGACCTACAACGATCATTAGTTTCCAGTTTCATAGAAGGAAACTAAATTGATCTATATTTTATATTGTCGTCTAGTACCTAACACATTAGTTTCTATCTGGATGTAAAGTTTCCATTTCCATATTACAAAAGAACAACTAATCTTTTATTTTGGATAATGTTATTTGTTTATGCCAGCAACCACCAATGCCCTTCCCAATTTATTTTTACTCATTCTTCAGTATTAGTTTGTGTAGATATGAGTATTTACAGCCGGGGAAAATGAGTGTAAAACAGTCAGATACAACAAATGACAATGTTTTGTTGAGATGAGTAGTCAGTCTGCTTCTGTCAAAGAAAATCAAGTGATTTTTTCCATTAAATTCACCAGAAGAGGATCCAATATAGAATACTAGTTTTTATATCATTTGTTCCACAAGTTCAGGAAGACAAATCAATTCAAAAATAATTTCACATTTCACCAAAAGTTCTCTTAAATAGGCAATATTTTTTAATTCCAGGAAATTGCATTGTTCCCCTCTCTTATCTTGATAGAATTAACTTTTGTTTCAAGCAGATTTCATATAACTTTGATGTCAACTAGGCTTCATTGAAGGTCAAACTAGAAAATGTTACCTGTCACTAAACTTCTCAACAGCATCAGAGGCATAGAGAAGTGTTTCATTGGCTTTCTCAAGAACCATATAGAGCTCTTTTCCTCTTGTAAGCCGAGCAATAAGCCAAGCATTGTTTTTAGCTCTAATGCATACTTCGAGATCCTTCTCGTGGCCCGAACCATCCGAGTTAGCTCTAATCTTTTCTGAGTCAACCTCTTCTCGAAGCTTACTCAAGGCAATTAAGGAATCCTGCATCACAACAGATTTTCAAATTCCCCGCTTATGACCGGTTGATTTGCGGATTATTTTGTGAACCAAGGAATTTCACTAGCTGAAAATGTGGGAAAGGGAGTTGAAGAGTAGAATTGTTGGATTGCTCAAACTCGACAGATTGGAGTTTTCAAACATTAGAGTTTCTTGATGGAATTAATTTTTATTCATGGTCATATTTGGTTTGATTTACATATGCTACTTTGCCATACCTCCTTGTTTTATTATGTTAAGGATCTCTTATTCTCCTCCTTTTGTACTTCTGGAGGTAAGGCTGTAATGTCTCCCTCCCGTTTGTATTTCATTTTTATATCAATCAACATGGTAGGGGTACCCCATTGGGTCTAGATGGAGACCTAAAAATCCTGCATAGCTTAGACGGTTTTTCAACAATGAAATAGACCAGTCCAAGATAATGAAATTACCATAAGTCTTCATAAGTATTTCTGACATTTCAAGAAACACCGAGGCTTTAAAAGTAACATCTCTGAGGCAGGAAATCTGGTAATCTTTTACTATGCTAAAGTCATTCAAATGTTTCCAAATTCATCACAATAGGAGAATCACAACCATGTGTAGACAAGAATGCTACTCATGCAACTAAACTTATCTTAAAACATAAATGAAATGGATCAACTCAATTTCCAAGCAATAAAAGAAAAAAAATTATGAGTGGTAACTTAGCCACACATGGAAGCAAAAATTCAGTTACAGGTTAAACTGGACAAGAATGACACAAATCACTCTTAATGAAGGAACAGGACGAACCTTTGTCAAAGTTGTTACTTTTCCAGGAGGAGACGCCCTAGATATGTATCTGTCACCATTCACCAGCAAATAACGATACCCACTCACATGATACGCATTCTCGCCTCCCCATCCTCTGGATAGTTTCTCCTCAACTTTGAACATCTTTAGGGATGCCTGAAATATACAGCGACTATTATGCAAGGTTTGTGCAGATCAATAGAAATGCTACAAATAACCAACTACAACATTGTTGCATTAACAGAGAGAACCCATTGCTGGAATTTACTTAAAAACACAAACATGCTATTATTTTTATTAAAGGTTAATCTTCCAAATGTCCATAACCGGTCAATCAAAAGTCACATATTTCAACAGCCATCATACTGCATTAGAAACAAAAGAAACATGCAGATACTATGAGGATGAAAAATCTAATAAAAATAAAACTGGTCAACATTTTCCAAGATCTAATTTCAGATAAGAAATTTTGTAAAACTGACATTCTATGAAGCATAATAGCAAATTGAGTTAGGCCATTACCCAGAGGATTATCTTATCATTTTAACTGACAAACCAAGCTTTAAATGCAACGAAATTGAAAATATCCTTTGTTAAACGTGTTCATGACAAAAATTTAAAACCATCACAACTTGAACATCCACTCAGTAAACATAAATTTTGACAAACCAAATTCGAATTCTGTCAGACCAGTTGGATTTGTTCTATTAGTCTGGTCTATAAGTCCACCATCCTACGAGTCCAATCATCATTCATACCCTTGGAAAAAATCAATCTGTACATGATTTTGACCAGTGTTTAAAAAGGTTCAATCATATACAGAGGTGTTTCACCTTTTTGAGGAGACTTGTAAGCCTTGAGGGGTTTCCAGTCAAGAGTTCACATTACAACCATTTCGACTTGATGTTAGTGGATCTTGAGCCCACTATCCAGTTCTATTATAAAGCATCAAATGACGCCAAAAGACATAATTGAGTATTATAAACTTATTAATAAATTGTAATAAAACTCTTCAGATGTATCGTATCGATGTGAATTATGCATGACAAATAAAAAAAAAAGCCCCCAAGAATGAATAAAACTGCACCAGAAAGATCAATTTTGAACCAGCCCAAAATAAGCAGAGAAAACCAAAACTCACATTTTCAAGTATTTGTTGCTTCACCATAGCAATACCTTGCACCCCATTGAGGATGGAAGAGACTGGAATTAGGAGTATCACAGTAAGGCTGTGAAGCTGATAAGCACATAAATACATCCTCTCCTCTTTATGCTTAAGGCAAATTGTTGGGCTGGTAGGAATTGAACTTCCAAACTCTGCTCCCCAAATATCAGTAACAAGAAAACCATCCTCCCCCCTAGACCATTTGTCATGCTGCAGGGGCCTCACAACATGATAACTGTGATTTCCGACTGGGGATGTATCACCTGAATTATAGTATTGATCCACACTTGGACAAGAATTTGCCATTAAAGCTCCAGCAGAAGTATTACACGCAGTGCTACCTTTACGCAAATAGGACCAGGAACTTACTCCATAGGATAGAACTTGGGGGGTTAACCTTAGGACAGCATAACTATAAAGGTTTACGGTGTCATCCTGACAAAAAAGAATGAATAATATTATGCCCTCCATCTAGTTAAATTTACCTATATCTGAAGGGTGAAATGTTTTTCACACTCCTTTTTTAATGCTAAGCAGGGAAATGATCACAAAAAATCAAACCGTACAGGAGAAAGTGTTGTGGACACCAGCAGGTCCTGGAACATGGTAAGTGAGTAGCACTTCGAGTTCCCAGCACAGGATTCTAATACTCTGACCAGTAACTGCCCAGAACAAGATATAAGGTGAAAGTTTTCATAAATATGATTTTTTCAATGGCTTAATAAATACTATGTTAGCCAACAGTATAGTTGAAACCAAGCACAGAAAATTCAAATGAATAAAATGACAATGTTTTTGAAACTACACCATAATTGTACTTTTCCTTAAGCACAGTTCATAGCATAACTCTGTGTAACAGTAAGTCCTACTTTTACTTCAACAAAAAATTTACAAGGAAAGTCCCAATTTTGTAGATACTCCCAGAAAAAAGGAAACAGAATAACCATAAGTATCTTGCATCAACTTTCCCTTTCATATGCATAGTTCTTGCAAAGAGTGTGCTTGTTACGTCGAACTCCTACTGGATAGTCTTTTTTAATAATATTTTTTTATTAAGCAAGTGATCAAACATTACCAATCACCTGAGACAAATGATTTGCTTTTCCAGATCATTATATAATCATCAGAGTGAAAGAAATTAAGAGTTTATAACTCAAAACTTTGTGACTCTATTCTCTGTCGGCGAAGATGTTATTGTGTCTTTTGAGAACTCGTTCTTTTGAATTTACTCTACAATTTATGAAAGAGAACCAAATATAAAATCCAATCTTTAGAAAGGTTTAAACAAGAAATTCTTGACAGAGTCATGGTCAGTATCTAAGATGCTTTTGGAAATATTCCTCAAAAAATTAGAACTTCGAGACCTAGAAAGTTGCAGCTAGGACTTAAGTTTCCATTACCATTATCTTTTGGCATAAAACTTTCAAAAGACGAGCTAATTTCTTCCTTCCATTTGATTGCCTTTCCAAATGAAGAGCCTCAACGATTGGCAAGTGTACCCAGTTTTCTTATACAAGTAGAGAAATAATAATCCATCAGTCTGTATATCAGAGGAAATTACAGCAAGCAAATGACATTTTCCCGTCATGGGCAAAAGAAAATTAACAAATTTTGTCACGCTTAAGAATAAGGCCCTGTTTGAGCCAAATTATTGTAGAATGAGAATGAAAAATATAATCGTTATTGGGCACACAAAGAGATAGAAAATTTGAATTTAAATATTGATGTGATGGATAACGGTCATATTTTTCATTTTAATGAGATAATAATTTGGCTCAAACAGGGCCTAAATAATAGTACCTAAAGACCAACCTGAACATCAATTGCAGCCTCCCGCCCCACGGTTAACATTTGTACTGTTCCACGTTCTTTTAAAGAGTCACGAAAGTTTGGCAACTGAAGTTTCTTCCCAACAAAAAAATCTGGCCCAAAGAGAAAATGCAAGGTGTTAAAATGGCTACTTCAGATTGCTCCAAGAGAACAAATCAAATGTTTCTACAGCAACTGCAGCATTATCCCAGCAGCAAGAATCAAATGGAGATCGGTTTTGACGTGCTGACAATTAGTGACTTGCAATAAAATACTTTAAACCATAGAAAATCTGGGAGAAGAAAAGCCAAGCTGAGGTATGTGTAGCTTATACTACATATGGAGACCACTCACCACTCAAATAATCCATGATGAAATAATATAAATGTCTCCGGACAAATCCTCCAGTAGGTTCCTTATCAACCAATGTTCTGACAGATCCATGAAACATCACAAAAAGGGAATGAACTTCCTTAAGAACTCTTTGTAAAGCATCGATACGCCATATGGCTTCTGACTCCTTACGTTTCTCTACTACCTACAAAATGATAATGGTGCGGAAGCATTTAGAAATTCTTGTAATAAGAATTGAAAATAAGAACTATATTGAAATAATTTGGTTAGTATTGATTGAATAATAATTGATGTTATGAAAAGTGTACAATACTAATACTTCTATATTTATAGACAAAATTATTTCCTGCTTCTACTAATAATAGGAAACAAATAAAATCATAATCTAATTAGAAATCATATTCTAATCAATAAAGAAAAGAAATCATATTCTAAACAAGAAATAAGAATAAAAAGATAAAACCTATTAGAATTAGAAAATGAAATTAGAAAAGATAAATCACAATTGTAGTAGGAAATTACTAATCATGATGATGTACTACATCAATCCCCTCCACTTGAATAAAACTTGTCATCGAATTTTCTTGAAGAAAAATATCAATCAATCATAAGGAAAATATTCAAGAATTTCTATCAATACTAATATTTAAGAAATTTCAATTTTTTGATATGCTCGATCAACGTCGTTATATTCTTCAGTTGTATTTTTTAAAGTCAACTTTGTCTGTATCATGCTTGTTATATTTTCTTCACGGTTAATTTATACATGACATTCCTTCATAAACGAAGCATGATTGATTTCTCATCATTGAGTTCGCTCACAACAGAGGCTACTGGTGCTATTTTCAATTCTTCATACTTCTCACCTTCTGCTGTAATGTTTAATGATGTTTTCTTCAAAACAAAAGAACTCGTACGCGGACTCAAATCCTCATAGTCCATGTTTTCCTTATTTTTATGCAATTTTTTTACACTAAAGCTATAGAAAAGGTCAACAAAATTTTTATTTTCAATTTGACAATCTTCACCTTTAACTCCTTCGTGATTGCAAAATTTAATTTCTTCCTCTCCTATTGGACACTTCTAATCTTCAACTTGTTGGAGTGCAGCTCAATCTTTGAAGTTTTCAATTGCAGTTTCCATATACAAGGAATCAATAGGTTTCAGATTTTTAACTTGCGTATGCTTTTCTTTTTCTGTTTTAGTACCATGGTTGGTAATATCTTGATTATCTTGAATTACTTCTTTTTTAGCCTCATCATCTACATTATAAGTGTTTTTCTCTTTGTCATTCATAAATTGCTCATCACATGACACCAAGACAATCTTTTTATAGCACCACCTAAACACATACCTATTATCTCGACATATGTAAGTGGCATCTACATCATAGTACCATGGTTGTCCCCAAAGTACATGACAATCGTCAATCTCTACCACATTACATATAATCTCATCTTTGTAGTACTTTCCAAGAGAAAGTGAAATTTTACGTACCTTCATATTTTGAATTTCTTGCCCTGTGAAGTTTGATAGCAAGATGAGTATTTTTCAGACTTCAAATTTAAAACTTTCACCAATATTTTGGACATCAAGTTCTCACTACTCTTATGATATACTTTGTTGATGATGGTACATCGTGTTTTAAAAAATTTGTTGCGCTTCAAATAGGACTCTTTTATATTTTCTCGATAAACTTTCGTAGGATGCTTGATAACTTGTGTGTATTCAAATTTAGCTGGACTCTCTCTAGCCACCTGTTGCCATATTTTAATGTTGTTGAAGCAACCAACATTCAAAACAGTTAAAGTCTGCAAATTATTGTCAACTTGCTTCTCCATGTGCTCATGATTCCTTTCAAGGCTCAACACAGTCAACATCTGCTTGATGTTGTGAAGTGTTTCATCGATTCCCTTGATTCGTTGTTTGAGTTGGTTGAGCTTCCGTTCGTCGGCGGCGGCTCGACTCCACCACATAGTCAGACATCAGATTGAGGCATTTTCTTGCTCTAATACCAATTTTGGTGGGGAAACGTTATGAAATTCTTGTAATAAGAATTGAAAATGAGAACTATATTGGAATAATTTGCTTTGTATTGATTGAGTAATAATTGATGTTATGAAAAAGTATACAATACCTCTATATTTATAGACAAAATTATTTCATACGTCTACTAGTATAGGAAACGAAAATAAGGAAACTAATAAAATCCTAATCTAATTAGAAATCTTATTCTAATCAGTAAAGAAAATAAATCCTATTCTAAACAAGAAATAAGAATAAAAAATAAAAAATAAAACATATTAAAACTAGAAAAGATAACTCACAATTGTAGTAAGAAATTACTAATCATGATTATATAGACCACAAATAACAAAAGTAAAGAAACTGCTAACATGCTTGGTGTGTATAGTTATAATATTTATTTTCAATTGTAGAAATATGTGTCCGATTTACATATATAACGCCTTGAAAAAGAAGAATTTTAATGTCTTTTCTGGTTTATGCAAGGGAAGTTTGGAAATTTAAATAAACTGATTTAGGTGGCAAAATTCCCAGGAGAAGTTCACTAGTTAATGAACAAATGCAGGTAGTAGAAATGTAAGTTCCTGCTACACAGAGGTAACAACCAATTGAAGAAAGCTCATTTTACTGTTAGATAAGCTTCGATGTAGTTTGTAGATCAACATACAATGTAAGTATTTACGGTTTGAATTCCTAATAATTTAAATCAACTTACGTAAAGCATATGATAATTATGTCTCCATAAATCTTAAATTAAGGTATTGATTTTGCAACATTAAAGATCTTACACGAGATAAAGGATTACGTAGACCGATGATAGAAAGATTCTTGTCATGCCAATTTAGAGAACAAGTATAGATTAGGCACACTCTAAAATTATGTAAACAGGGCATATCATACTAATCTCAGATGTAGAAAAGAAACAATTGTGCAAGAGTTAATAATTACTAATCTAACTACGTCTAACAAAAATATTTGTCATAGAAAATTTATATTGTTCATTATTCTACCAAGTACACTACCCAAAATATAGTAGCTGTGTTGTTGGGGAAAGAGTTGAAGAAAGAGATTAGCTTCTTAAGAAAGAGATACGCACCATCACCATCCAGATATCTGGTTCTGCCTCATAAAAAACATGAGAATGCATCTCTGCTTCAATGACGTCGCAAGCAGCCTCTGGAGAGAATATTCTGTAGGGGACTCATGTTATGTGCCTAATATAACAGTTAACATATAGATGCAAGAAACTTCACAAAAACATCTCATATCCAAACTAAAACTGAACAATTCCGGATTTATTTTTGTTTCCATAGGTAGTACTAAAAAAAAAAATTTATAATGTACTTGAATTAAAGGGAGCTGAGCTGCAAAGGACAACTCTACAGTGACCAAAAAGAAAGGAGGAATCACTTTTGGAACTCAATACTTGATCAGATATGTTAGTCACCGACATTCCAAATTGAATAACAAAAATGTTACACATGACTAGTAGCAAACTTTCAGAAAATTTATAGCATACTAATATAGGATAAGTTCTACTCTTTATCCATAACAACTACATTGAAAAGAAACTTAAGGACCAAGGGAATTGCAGCAGTTAGCAATAAGGGCTTTGTGTGGATGCATTTCTCTGGACTTTCTGATTATGTTTGGGCCTAGGGCTGCAACCATTGAAAAGGTCAAATTCAAGTTACTAGGAGATGCCAGTCTGATTGAGTGACCTCATTTTGACACCAATATAATACTGAGAAGTGGTTCACATTCCCCAGGGATGTCAGCAGGGCCACATTCAAATTTCCAGACGTTTGATTGAATGAAATCAGAGATTACCAATCAGCATTACCCCTCTGAATTCCACTAATTATGTAAAGATGGGTTGTCAGTTTAAAGTCAAGATCAAAATTAATGCTTTAGACTTATAACAATGGAGCAAAGATCAACAATTATAAATATACAACAAACAAGTTTTAATAATTGATGTAATAACCAATGAATATTTGAAAAATTAATTTTAAGATCCAAGTTTTTCAGAATGAAGGAAATTTAGTCCCTGTTTGGTGGGGATTAAAATTAATTTTTTGGTAGATTTTGATAAAAGTTGATGAAATGTGTCATTGAAAAGTTGTGGGATCCCATAAATGTGTGGTTAAAATTATTGTTGCCTTTGACTTAAAATAAAATATGAATTTTAATTTCTACCAAACGGGGGCTTATTATATCATAGAGTTGGAAAAATTAATTTTAAGATCCAAGTTTTCAGAATGAAGGAAATTTATTTCGTCATAGAGCTGTATATCTCTCACTTCCTACTATAGTTGTAAATTTAGCTTTTATTTTAGGTTGTCATAGATCAATGGCATTTTTAATGTTCTCTTTCAAATTTGAATTTAACATCATATCCATACCTTAGAACATACACGATTATCTCCAAGAGCCTAATATTGGAAAAGACTAATGAAGTCTCAATGCATCTTTAATAAATACTCAAGGAATAGTCTTATTGTAAACACTTAAACTTTTCGGCATTTTCATCATTGTAGTGTAGTTTCCTCTTTTAGCAAATATTATACCAAAAATAACTAGTTTATTAGATTGAAAATATTTAATCAAATGTTTAATGAAATTGATGTGCAATACGATGACCAACCGGAAGAAGTCCTGGTTAAACCCACTTGAGAAGAATGTGGCATGGAACATAGAAGATTTAAGGGTATCGGAGCCAATAGGCCTCTGAAGAACTTACAAGACATAATATAAACAAGTAAACATGAGTATGCCACCGCCAAAAGAGGATAGACCGTAAAAGATAAGGATTGATCGAAGATAGGAGCTTATGTACGAAAAATGTGGTTAGCTGTGAACTTTATGGCACTAGCTAAACTGGTGAGTATTAATGAAATTTCATATTTCTATTTTGAAGAATATTTAACAAGTAAATGTTTTATGTTCAACTTAGGAGACTAGAATGCTCTTCCCCCTTTTCACTTTTCTTTTGACGTCAAATAAAAGGATATTGTCTCTTTTTATTCATAGGAAAAATCTATTTGTACAAAAAAGATTATGTAATCTATTTGGTACACGTAGCATCTTCCTTATTCATAAATAACTTAAAGCCATTAATAATGAGAAGCCCTACTTGTACCGGTGGGGTGTGACAAACACCCTAACCGGCCCCTCACAATAGAGGGGCCCACATCTTTTTTTGAGATTTTTTATTCATGTGGGGCCAATCATTATGTGAGAGTTTGTCAACTTTTTTGTCAAAAAATTTTGTACAACAAGCTTTATTCATTAATAATAGTTGACGATCTATATTTATTATCAGGGTTGAAAAATAGACAAAAGANAGATTTTTTATTCATGTGGGGCCAATCATTATGTGAGAGTTTGTCAACTTTTTTGTCAAAAAATTTTGTACAACAAGCTTTATTCATTAATAATAGTTGACGATCTATATTTATTATCAGGGTTGAAAAATAGACAAAAGAAATAAACTTCTTGTATAAATTCTACACAGACTGTGTCCTCTCCGCAGCTTCTAAAAGGATTAAATCTCTTTGCAGCTTCAGCCATGAAGAACTAAAGTAGAAATCCCAAGATACCATTGTTTGTTGTGGATACTCAAGGTCAAACCAATCCAACAACGAAGTCCCATTGTCTCTCAAACTCTTCAATTCAACATGGAACACTCACTTAATCCCAAATGACCCCAGTACCATGCAATCATGCTAACGCAGAAAAACTGAAGCTTTAGCAGAACAAACTTAAGGTACAGCATTAAAACAAGCGAAGTTCCTCAAACAACATATCAAGCATATCAAGCACTCTCATAACACGTGTATGTGTGTGTGTGTGTAAATGAGTGTCCAAGTAATAACCTAGTGAAAGTGATGAGTCCTTCACTGAGGCCAGTGACAGAGAGCTGAGTGGTAAATGGCAAATCAACAGGATAGAAGAAGAGAATCTTGTCCAACTCCTGCCCTTCATTTTGCCCCCTTCTCAAATCAAATACACATAGTTTCACCGCTTCACTGGCATTGCTCCCAGATGACAATCCCATCTCAAATCCTACTTTTCCTCCAAAATTCTGCGAAGAAAGTGTATTCCCAGTACAATACACATCAATTTCAAACTATTTAAATTACATTAGAAATCAGATTTTCATATATTTCTCAATAAAACCATTTAAATTTCACGGGTTGCCAGCAGAATGATTATCAAATTTTATTGGAAAACCCCATTCTTCATTGAAGGAAAATAAAAAAAATAAAAAAAATAAAAGCAATGATATCAGGGAACATAAATGGCTTAATTATTAAACACGCCCGTGGTTTGTTCCATAAACTAACTTCCGAACAGCCGGTCAACAAAATAACATAGAAATTAACATAGGATTAAGAATTGCTAGTACCAACTTGAAATTAATTACGAACCTGCAGCTTAATTTGAAACCGAACAAAATATACAACCCAGAGAGATCCTATAGAGTTTTTTCTTTCTAATTCTCCCTGTATTTTATTTATTTATTTATTATTTTTATTATTTAGAGGAGGGTATTTAAGTCATTTCAAGTGATAGTAAAGGCAGCAACTTTCCCCAAAGTTCCAAACCTTTCAAAAATTGGAAATGCCACTTATACATTGATTTTTTATATTATGGTCGACATGATGTGTTGGCAAGTGTTGATTGGATGAAAATTTGTTAAAAATTTAAATGGTCTAATGGTGTATTGTCACATGAAAAAATGTAAAAATAATGTAAATGATGATATACATGTAGTCCTTGTTTGAGCCACATTAAAATTTTCATTACATTCTCTAACTCATTTTCAACTACACATTTTTTAATAAAATAATATTTTCTATCACATCAATAAATTTTCTTTCTTTTTCAACCACACATTTTCTATCAATCTACCATTCCAGAATATATTCTTCCAAAATAACGTGGCTCAAACACACCATAAATAACAAAAAAGGAAAAAGTAGTGTTAACATGTTTGGTATACATTAAAATTTTATTCTCATTCTTCTACTAATTTTCAACCACACATTCTTCAATAAAATAATATTTTTGTCACATCAAAAACTTTTCCTTCTTTTTCAACCACACATTCTCCATCAATTTACCATTCCAAAATATAATTCTTCCAAAATAAACACACCTGTAGTATGATTGTTCAAAAATATACCAAGTTTTAAATCTTAACGTCCAAGTCCCAAATATATGTCACTATATAATTCTATATAAGACGAGATTTATTTTATGTGATTAAACTTAATTTGATTAAAATAAAAATTTAAAGTATTATATTTATAGGAGACTAAAATGAAATTGAATTATATTAATTATAATTGAGGACATTATTGTCAAAAGCAAAAAGTGAAAACTAGTTCTTTCTTCAAGAGCAATGTTGTCAAAAGCAAAAATATACTATAGCAAAAGTAGGAATCAAATGTTTACGATGACACCTTATCAACTTTTGATATGTTTAGCAATCATTTGATGTTAAAGTTGCTTGGGCTTCTATAGTTTTTTGCAGAAAAATTTAAGAATTTTGCTTCATGAAGTTTTTAAAAGTACATTGTTGTGATTTTCCTTGTACATCTAGTGATTTGGTGGATTTGGTGCTAGGGAGAGGACTACCTCTAACCTCCTCTTTTAACTATGTCACTTTACTTCTCATAAATCTGATTTTTTTACTCATGCGCAGATATCACATCCATTCCGAACATACTTATGTGCATATTTGGCAAAACTTACAATTGCTTATAAGTTGGTCAAATTCTATTTTTATCTAGTAAAGCCTACTTTTATATCCACACAGTACACGATTCAATAAAAGCTTTGCCGAACACGCTCTCTGTTTGATTACATGGTAGACGTCTATGCCAACACCACAATGAAATAGTCACTTTTATCGTAGAATATAAATTAGGCAAACTTATGTTTATGATATTATGGTCACTTGCCCTCGAGAAAATGTTAAACCTAATTGGTTACTTGTTCATGGTTTCTCTTGGCTAGATAGCTCATCCCGGCCAACAATCTGGCATTATTAATTCCTTTCATAATACTTTTCGACAAATAATAATATACTCAATCTTCAATTTGATAGATTACTAAAAGAAAAGAAAAAACCGAATTCCCAACAAAAAATTCTATTGTTTTCATTACTTTTATCACCAGCAAAATTTGTGACCAACAACATTAAGCCACATGTTATTATATATGCATCAATCACAATCTATATCTTGCCTTTTATCTTGATACAAAATTGGGAAGAGGTGCTAACACTTATACTTTAGGATGATTTTAAGGACCCACTGCTGGCTTAACATAGCACTTGAGGTCGTGCTTTTTTGTTTAACTTAAAAACTTATGAGTAGCAACCTTAATCGGTATGGAGCTTCCTTTTCTGACACCTATCAACATACCACCTCGCGTGTTTTTGAAGACCCATGCCAACCATCATCTTAAGACTAGCGAGCATCAGGAAGGTCGGCACAAACAATACAAACATACAAAAGAGTCTCCACAGACACGGACCATAAGGGAGATGAGCTGAATAAACTGGACTCAGTACTCGAATTACCTGAATACAACACAAACTTCATTTCAAATCAAAGTCACAAAAAAATTATCAATGCAAATATTTAACTTCAGTAACTTCGGCATTAAGCGTACTTTTCTATTAAAAATAAGAAAATTCACACCTTTTGAGCTACTAAGAACATGCATGGCTGTGCTTGAAAAGTTATTTTCCAGAAAGTAAGTTAAAACTTTCTTGTGTAAGCATACAGAGAAGCTTTGAAATTTGCAAAATAAGTTTTTGTTAAGCACATCCAAAAAAGCTCCAAGGAGCTTTAACTATATCCACAATCAAGCTCAGGGTGACTGCTTTAGATAAAACTAGCAATATTTACAAGTTGTGCTTACCACGCAAGCTGGTGCTAAGGGAACAAATGTGAGGTTTTTCTTCTCATTCTCTGTTTGAATATTGAGTGTCTGCACAAGAAAATTTAAAAATCAGATTTTTGCAATTTATTAGTGCCTCAGTAAAGTTCTAAAGGAAGCAAGTTAATATACACAGGACTATGAGAATATTGCTACGTGCAATTTGTAGACATACCTGTTTGCAGAGATCTTCTAGAAATTCAGAGAACGCAATGGGCTTAATGTCATTGAACTTTGCGATGAAAGAGTGTTTTATTACATCAATCATCACTTCACACAAGTAAACAACTAGTGCATTCTGCAAGATTTGAACAAAAGAAATTTATGAGGTCGTGGAAGTCAAATTACTTTATACATGTAAATATGTAATGTACTTTCCGTTCGTTACTTACAGAAAGAAAACTTTCAAACCAAGAACCCTCAGCTTCAAGGATATTTTGAGCTAAAACAAACAAGATGAATGCCAAAATATGGAACCGCTCGACTGAATCTGTTCATGGCAATTTGAGTAAAGAATCAATGTTAGACACGCTGGAACTCATTGTTCAAGAAGATAAAACTTACAATAAAACCATAAAATATAAGACCAAACTGCTAACAGCATTGTAGTTGAGCACAAAGATTAACAAAAGCAATAATCAATGACCATAGCACAAAAAAGAGTTTGGGTTTTTTCAATTAAGGAAATGTGAATATTATTAGGATAAAGTAAATAAACAGAAAAAGGGGGGAGGGGGGATTATGACTACTGATGCAAAATATAAAGCGCAGCCCGGGATGTTTCTAAAATATACACACGCGTTCCATTTTCATTAGTTTTTTTATTCCCAAAAAAGGGACTAATCCCATGTGTAAATGAGAGAGCACAAAGCACTAATTTGTATAAGCAAAGGAACATGAAAACTGCTTGACCTATGGCAAGAATTGTGCTATAACAGTCCGTGTAGGACCAATTGCCTCTAAAGTAAGTGCCATTACTTGAGCCAAGTACAGAAGAAAGAAAGTGAAAGGAAGTTCAGAGTTGAGTATAAAACCTACTCGAGTTTAGATAAAATTCACAGTGAGAAGGATTTTAGGATATAACAGTATGGATTCAGAGCCAAAACAATTAAACTGATTCACTTTTTAAGAACCGAGCTGTAGCTGATAGGTGATGACAGAAGGATCTATTCTTGATTCAGCCCATTTCTAATTCCACTTTAGGATCTGCATTTAATAACGAAATCAAATCTAGGCAATCAAAAGTTTGCATGAAATATGGCACAGACAAAAGTACACAATTAAGCACAAAAAGATCAACTGTAGCACCAAATTAACCATCCAATCCACCAAATGAGAAAACACAGCAAATAATGGCAAGGAATTGGAACATAAAAAAGAATATTTGGAAGAAGTATATAGCTCACCAAGATATACCAAACTGTGAACGTTGGCCTTGCTATAACGTTTGAACACGTTGCTTTTTATCTCGGCAAAATTGTTAGAAACTAGCATAGCGAACAGTGCATTATTATGTGCAACAATACAGGTTGACAAAGTAATGGCCTGAGCTAACAGGACGAATGAATGAACAAGTGTTCACAGTTAAGGAACTACAATGGTTCAAGAACAAATAATTGTTTATATAGACAAATCTAGGAATTGCATGGCAAGGATATTTGAAGAAGCCACTGCTAACACTTCATCTGAAATAAATCTCCAAAGCCAGAATTGCATGTTATCAGGCGAACAAGTTGCAAGTCCAGCTGCTGAATTAAATAGAGCTTGCATGACATCACCACCAAAACTTTGAAACAACCTATCAAATATCTGTAATCCAAAGGGCATAAATTAGCTTATATATACTTCAAACCATGTTACGAGTGCAGAAACTCGTAGCTCTGAGGACACGTTAAGTGGACAAAAAGTTAAAAACTCAGAAGTATATTAAAGTATCACATTCACATGTCGAACACATAATGTAGGACCAGCCATCAGTCTCAGTAAAAATACAACTGAAGAAACAACATAGAAATTGTCTTGGACTCTATGAGAATGCTGACATGGGAGAAGACGAAAATTGTTGCTCTCAAGTAACTTAACACATGATTAATGTTTCTTTTAGGATTTTTCCCATATTTGTAGCAGTTGCACCTTTCAAATGCGTAATCAGTTTTCAACTTTATTAATTATCCAGATATTTTCTTTTTCTTTTTCTCCATTACCCTAAAATTTCAAGAGGAAATTGTTTCTCCAAGAATTTATAGAAGATTTTAAAGCTTTGGCAACTAATTATAAACATGAATTAAAGTATAAAAAAGATTATTTATTACTACATGTAATCAAGAGAATAATTAATGGTGAGCATAAATCAGGCTATTTGATTACTTGACTTGAAATGTATCTTTGCTTAAATTAACATATAGCATGCTAAAAAGAGGTCAAGAAAAAGAAAAAAAAAAGTCCATAATAATAATATTAAAAGGGATAAAAAAAATATTAGTCTTCTCGGCAGCTGCAAGCTTTGGATCAAGTTTCTGGGGTCCAGATTGTATGCATATAAGGTGGGAGGGGAGAAGGAAAGAAGATATGTAAATAAAGTCTCGACGTAAAGATCAAGAAGCTTGTGGTTCAGATGGTCACTACATCAAAATGGATAAATCTAAGTGCATACATACAAGCATAACGTAAAATGCACTTTTCCCTTAACAATAGTTAATACCATACAAAATTAATTATTATTATTTCAATGAAAAATATTCAAATTTGTCTTGTTGTTAATAGAGAAGTACACATCACAAAACCTAAGTAAAATAAATTTTATGATGAGAAGTCCCTCATACAATAACACATTAAACTTTTAATAAGCTTGCCGGTCTAGATTGTTATTACCTACCTCCAACACGTTGTACACCACATACAGTTTAATTGTTCCTTGACCACGGATCATGTGATAAATTAAGCTAATATCTGAACAAGAAATTATATGAAAAATATGTTAGGAAAAAAATTGAAGCTAATAATATCTTATAATTGTGTATTGAAGTAAAGCATACGAACTCTTTGAAAAAAGAACTTATAGAATAAATCCCCTTACTAAACCTGTTTGTTGTAATAGAGCGACTCCAGTAACCAGGACAACTAAGCAGCCAAGATCAGATAGCTCTGCTGATGAAAGTTTCTTGAACTGCCTGCCAAAGAAGTGGTCAAATTACTTTGTATTATGTAAGATACCTTGAAATTAACTTATCCAAACACATTGTGTATTTCCAATAAAAAGTCTAGTTGTAAATTTTAAAACTCAAATTGTGTATTTTCAATAAATATTATTGATATTCAATTAGTAATTAAAATAACTTAAAAAATACGTATTTGATACGTATCGGATACATATCGAAAATCATACAAAAATATAAAATATATAAAAAATATGTATTGGATACATAACGAAAATTTAGAAAATATAAAAATAATTAAAAAAATAAGTATCTTGTACGTATCGGATACGTGTACATAACGAGTTTACAAGTATCGGCCCCTCTGGCAAAATTTTAGGATAAAAAATCTAAATAAGTTGTATAAAAAGCTCAATGAACAATAAACACAAAACTTGACCATGGCACCTTGCGCTAGGATTACAATGCTCGTATCAAGATATCAGGTACAACATCTACTATCTTCAATTCAATCTCTCTCGTGTCACCCGGGAGATGGAGGGTGAATAACTAGTGTGAAAGGTGTGAATTGACTAGGAAGTTTGTGGAAGCTTATTCTCACTACTAAATTCATACACTTCCATGGATATCCTAACTACAGGAAATTGATTGATATTAAATCCCATCTTCTGCCAAACCTTTCAAGTCCATCAATTCAATATTTACGGTGAAACATACTTGACATAAGTAAACTGCTATTACTGAAGTGAATATGTTCTGCTTTTCCACACTAAAATGATAAGAAGCAGATAGAACTCACCTGTTTCGCAGAAGCCTCCAAAAACATGTGATTATCCTTGCTGGCATGATGGTCATCAGTGACAGAAATGAATCCAAACAGACAAAGAATCCAACATTTATCAGCTGCAAGAAGCATGTTCATCTTTCACAGTCCAATGATGACAATACTCCAAAATTAACATAGTAATAGACACCATAACTAGAATTCCCGCAAAGAAGAGCTACAGCTTAGTACTGACCCTCAGGAAATAATGACAAAAGAGAGAAAGAGATGGGCCTTGCCCTGAAAAGCTGCCTCCTAAGCATGAATGAGGTATGGTTTTGTCTTATTCAATAACAATTAGTGAGACTACCAGAAACGTGATATATCAACACTGAAAGAACATAAAATGGAAGTAGTGTGCAACGTAGTTCAAGAAAGAGAATCAATCAACTAACTGTATGTTGTGAGAATGATATCGAGTTGTTTCAAGTTTTCTACTATACTAGTTTAAGACAAGATAGATTCTTTACAAGTTCACATCGCCATGGCAAGCGGAATATAGTATCATAAACTCGTTCTCGCTCTTTATCATTGCCGGGAGTGGTGGTGCTCCTTAAGGAATTGCCCGCATGCATTTCTTCCATGAAGTACTTCACTGGAGACTTCTCCACAGGAAATGCGTCTGCCAAAAGATATTGATAACACAACTGAGAGCAGGATACAAAACATTGACAGAAAAAGGAAAAATTGTTCTCTTAGTACACTTAATGCTTCATTAGTCACCGAAACATTTGGAGTACATGCTGTTATAATCACATTGATGTATTATGTATAAGGAACTTGTTTCAGAAACAGGGCAAAAATTTATTATAAAAAAAAGGTTGTTCATCAGACGTCACTATAAATGCAACAAAGTCATTCATCTGCCATGTAGCACTACAATGTTCCCAACAGAACCTAGTATGACTGAGATTTAATGTTACTTAATCTAGAAAAATAAAGTGAAAAGGGAGGAAAAGCAAAGGGAGACACAAGATCTAGACTATAAGGACATTCGGTTAAAATGTCAGACCTTTTAAGGGTAGAACCAGGGTGCATAGTCATAATCCCATTCCATTTTTGATATACAATGAAGAAATTCACTAGTAATTTCCTTAAAGGTACCTGGTGTTACAGAACAGTAGCACAAAATATAGCAACAAGGAATAGGAGCACATCTAACAGGTAAGAATGTGTCAGAGATTCAACTCTCATTGCTGCCAACCATTAAATTATACAAGAGAAAAGTATTTAAAAGAAAACAAAGGAAAAATTGCATGTCAGTTTCATGGGGAGAAAAACAATTTAGCTCTGTAGAATCCAAAAGAGAGACGACTTAAGTAAAACAAATTTTCAAAATAACAAATAAACATAAGTGCAACTGAATAAAAAAAAAAAAAAAGCAGCATAATTCTTGCTTCCCTTGAAGTGGCCTCACGCTTGTAGCTCAGGGAGAAGAACTACCCACCAACGGTTTGTAATGTTTAAACTTGAGGGTCGTATCAATTGTGGAGATGCACTTATGGTGCTAATGTGTCAATAGACTCAATACCACATGATCCATCCATACTTAATGAGCCAGGTTGATGGATGCATGCCATTTTAAGTAGAGAAATTTAGAGCCTGTTTGTTTCCCATTTTATAGTAAAAATGTATTTTAGAATAGTAGATATATAGAGAATGTTTGGTTAAAAAATAAGGAAAAGTTTTGGTTTGTGTGTAATATTATTTTATTGAATAATGTGTGGTTGAAAAGAAAAGAGAGAAAATGTATTTTAAAAATAATGGGAATCAAATAAGAGCTTAATCTTCCATAAAAATGACAAAGGAATGTTTCCAACATTTACCAAGACAGCTGCTCTCAATTTATTCAGAACCACATTAGGCATTAAGCTACTTGAAAATCTTAAAGCAATTTCATTAGGTTCATTGTAGGTATTTTTTCCTCAATTTTCGTAGTCTTTTCCTTTTTTGTGTCTTTTATATTTATAGTGATTTGAGTGGTTAAGGGGGACTTTTTGGGCAATCTATGATCAACAATAAACTAAGCCTTATCCTCATAGATTTAGAGTAAGCTGTGTCTTTTCATCACTCTATCTAGCCCATCTTTACATCTATTATAAAATCCAATGCAATCATATCACTGGCATCCAAAACATGCCATATTAATTTAGGTTCATGGTGCGGAAGCGGAATTGAAATTTTTGAAACAAGAATAAAGTAAAAAGCTAGAAACTATGTAGGTAATAATTTTATTGCATTGAATTGATGATTGAAAAAGTGTACAAAGCCTTTGTATACACAGGCAAAATTATTCTCTAATCTCATTAATATAAGGAAACTAATATAAAAGAAATTAGAAATAAAAAGATAAAACATATTACAAGTTAACATCTTATTATAAATATCTAACTTTTATCATATTTAGAATAGGGCTGTCCCACATCATTCTCTCCCACTTGGAAAAAAAAAAGAACTTGTCCTCGAGTTTGATTGAAGAAAAGAAAATCAGGAGGGAAAATACACAAAAGTTTCAGTCAATAATGACATTTAATGCCCATTTCTTGATGTGCTCAACAAACGTTGTTAAATTCTCCAATTGCATTGTTTAAAGACAATTTTGTTCCTATCATGCATATTATATTTTCTTTACAGATAATTTCAAAGTGGTATTCCTTCCTAAATGAAGCATGATTCAATTTCACATCCTTGAGTTCGCTCTCAATAGAGGTTACTGGTGCTAAATCCAATTCATCAAACTTCTCATCTTTTGCTATAATGTCCAGATGCTTTCTTCAATCTCTCATTCTAGAATCTCCTTTTTACATATATAAAAACAGGAGTTTTCAATTCTTCGTGCTTATACAATTCTTTGGCATTCTAATAGCCGAGAAGATCAACAAAACTTTTATTTTTAATTTGACAAGTCTCACATTTGACTCCTTCATGATTAGCAAATTTCATTCAATTGGAATCTTCTGAACTTCAATTTATTCATCATCAGAGTGCAACTCGATCATGGGGTATCTGATTGCCAATTTCACCATAACGTTTTCGTCTTTACACTTTTCATTGTCAATTTCCATGTATAAAGTGGTTTTGGGTTTTCAACTTGCACAAGCTTTTCTTTTCCTGTTGTAGAATCATGGTTATTGGTTGGCAACATCTTGATCATTTTGAATAACATCTTTTTTATTATCATCATCTGCCTTACAAATATTTTGTTCTTTGATTACACTAATATTCGCAAATTGCGATCATATGACACAAAAACAATCTTCTTATCGTATTACCAAAACACATACTTGTTATCAAAACCTATGTAAGTGGTATCTACATTACAGTGCCATGGTAGTCCTCAAAAGTACATGACAATCTTCCATCTCTACAACGTTGCATATAATCTTATCTTTGTAATACTTTTCAATATAAAGTGAAATTTTACATCTATATTTTGAAACTTGTGATATTTGATAGCAAGATAAGTATTTTGCAGTCTTCAAATTTAAAGTTTCCACCAATGATTTGGATACCAAGTTCTTACTACTCTCATGATCTATTATCACGTTGCATACTTTATTGTTGATGGTACATCGTGTTCTACAAATCTTGTTACACTTCAATTTGGACTCTTTTATATCTTCTCGATATGCCTTCGCATAATCTTGATAACTTGTGTGTATTTGCAGAATCCTTGACAACTTATGTTGACATCTTCATTTCTGTTGTAACATCTTATTGACATTTTGTCCTTTTAAAATCCTGCTTTGTTTGCAAAACTCAACCGTAACTTTATTTTCGTATGCCACAGAAAATATTTAACACGCTCCACTTTATCCAACTCTCGCTTATGCATTATAATATCTTCAAGTCCTCCATCCTCAGTAATCTGACATAATTACCTAAAACAATCACTTCGCCATAAATTGATCCTCTACAATGACTTGAGAAAATCATATGTATTCCTACTGCTAAAAGTAAAAATCTTGAGTCTATGAACTCCTCCGAAGTTCTATAAATGCTGCACACCTAGTCTAGTATTGATTGTATTTAAAAACAACGATTAGACTTTTAATAGCCTTTGCACCGTAACAATTTTTAAATGCATTAACCATCCCTGCGTGAAAATTAGACAGAAATCGAGAACTTCATTGATTAAGGATGAGTATCCACTTACAATTTTGATCTTCAAACATCAATTTCTTCCAGTCCAAAGATTCTTCCTTCTCCAATTTCTTCCCATTCGTCTCTGTTCGTTGATTCAAATTACTTTCCTTGAGAACACTCTGATTCTCATCTACTTCTTCCTTCGCATTATTATCACTATTAGCATTACCACTTTCCTCGCTTCTGAATGACATTGGCATTTCATCAGCCCCTCCATTCACCACACTACTCACATTCCTCTGCCTCAACTCTCCAAACATAGGCGGGCCCACTAGCGGTGTTCCAGTAGCCGTACTCACTGCACTATCATTCTCACTTTTCTCCGCTACACGCACAATGGCGCTCTCCGTCTGCACCACAGTATAACTAAATTTTCTACTCGCATATTCATCTCCAAGGATATTACAATTTGTATTCCCGTTTGTTTCGGAGTTCTCGGAAATCGGAGAAGAGGCGGAAATCGTTCCTCTTTTGTTTTTTCTCTTTTTTTTCTTGCGGTTGTTATGAGTGGGAGATGATGCGTCATCGTTTTGGAGAGAAGGTAGATCGGAGTTGGAGCGGGAAAAAGTGGAGGTGCTGGTGGACGAGGAGTCGCCGTTTTCCATGACGGAGAGTATTTTGAAGGAGAGATTGCGTCCTTCTGATCTCAACTCCATGGATATCGGTGTTCGGCGGAGGGGAGGAGGCCTTGTTTCGGTGGAATTGTGCAACGGGGAAGACAAGTTGTTACACGGAAGTCGGAACGGCGAGGGAGGAAGATCGCTTGTCTTCAACGAATAGTAAAGTGCCACGTTGTTTCCCCTCGGTCACAGTTACTAATGCATTTCTCTTTTTGCTGGATTGCATTATTCTTTTCCAAAAATACTTATTTACATATATCTTTCAAAAATCGACTATGATACGTGTCCTGTCCATTTTATGAGCCCGTTTGGTATCGATTAAAATTGAAAATATAGTCGTTATTGGGTCTCACTCATCTAATAAAAGTCAACAATGACGACTAATTTTTCAATTTTAATCCGATTTTAATTTCAACCAAACGGGCTCTATATGTTTAATTAAATGGATCATGTGATCTTATATTTAAATAAATTTATTGTTTAATATTATGTAATTGTAATTTAAAAAATTAAGAGGAATTGCTCAATTAGTCGGGTCTTGAATTTGCTCCCTAATAGTCACCAATTTGAGTCTTTTCATATTCACTGATGTGAGTACCCGACCGTAAACTTGAGGGCCTCGTGGAATTAGTCGAGGTGCGAGCAATCTGACTCGAAGTTCGATTCCCCGCAGGTGGAATTGACTTTGTTGCAAGCGGGAGTTACCATAGGGTTAATAGC
>CAIGRQ010301528.1:0-10120 GCA_903798375.1 Fraxinus sp. D2006-0159
GAAATTGTAGCACTTTACTTTGATTTGAGAAGATAAGATACTCATCAACCAAATGTATAATTTAAATATGTAACATGAAGAACTCAACATAAACTTGTGAGAAAAGAAAAACATTGTATGTCATGTTATCATGTTTGCATTAAAAGTAAAACGATGTTATCATGAGTTGCTCTTTGTACATATAAGGTAATCCTAATCGTAGCATGAAGTTGACGTAATCTCAGACACACCTTTATTTGATGAATAATGTTATTGTTTAGGTGATATTATATAAAAAAACTCAATAAAATATAAAATTAAGTGATTCATTTAATNAAACGATGTTATCATGAGTTGCTCTTTGTACATATAAGGTAATCCTAATCGTAGCATGAAGTTGACGTAATCTCAGACACACCTTTATTTGATGAATAATGTTATTGTTTAGGTGATATTATATAAAAAAACTCAATAAAATATAAAATTAAGTGATTCATTTAATTTTACGTCTCATTTAATACCACATTAGTGTCATTTAGATAAATATTTTAACTGGGGCGAACCTATTAAAGGCCCAGTGGAGGCAATTGCCTCCACTAGACCCTTGATTTTTGACATTTACAAAGTAGTCCTTATAATTGTTTAGTCCATAATTTTAAGTTTTTAACTCATAATTTTTACATAATTTTGTCTCGCCTCCACTGAATCACGTTCCTGAGTCCGCCCCTGATTTTAACACACGTGATGATAAATAGTTGTACTCTTATTTAATGCTAGAATTCCAAATATGTTTCTTCGAACGATGATTTATATCTCTTGAAAAATGACAAAGGCTTCCTCTTTGAGGTTTTGATAAATTTATAGACATTATTTTTCTTTTAAAATGTTATATAACTTTCGCATATTTTGAATCTTGAGTAACATGAACGTTCCTTAAAAGATTTCAGATGATTGCTAAATCTCGCTTATTTCAAGTTTGGAATAACACATACTTCCGTTCATTGCTTCTGTTTTACATGTTAGAGTTAATACATAAAATACTTTTATAAACTTTCTTTAATTTTGTAGTTCCTTTAACAATAATGTAATACGCAGAAAACATCTTGTAACACTTTTAATATAATTCAGAAAAAAATATATATATCACTTTAGACCATCAATTCTTTGAAAGCACGTAAACAAATATTTTAATTGAGGTGTTCAAATACATTTACGAATATGACAAGATAACAAGCACAGTTCATTTCAGGTTCCCAAGCAAAATTCTTAAAATACAATTATGTTGTAACAATTCATGAAAATTAAAATGTACATATATGTGTCACTATCGAACCAAATTATTCTTTAATCTACAATTTCATTAACAACTCCTTTCATCTCATGATCATCATTTCTTGAAGTAAGTCTAATTTCCTTGCTATTAAAGTCATTTAAAGGTTTTAAAAATTGTGGGATGAATGGGTTAGCTGTTAAGTCAATAAGTGAAGTCGGGCACTACTCTGTAAGCTGGTTTCAGCAGATAATTAACATGGAAGAATACAAGAGAAAATGTCGAGAAAACACGTAAATTCTTTATTATTCATCCAATATGCGAAAATAGCCCACAATCCAGGCTATATAGCTAAAAAATCGTAATTATCAAAATTTTACCAAAAATAGAAAAATCACAATAGTCATACCAAATGAAAGTACGTAATAAAATAAATAATATCCCAAAAATGTGGCTTAAATCGGGTTCATAATCTATAGTAAAAATGCAAATGAAATATTACCAAAAAAGGAAAAAAAAATAACTAAAATTAGGGATTCGAAAGGGAAAACAGGGGATTTTCCCTCGAGATTCGCTTGGTGACCACAACGTACGCGCCGAAAAGATCTTTCGAATCGGGGTCATGAGCGCGATTCTAATAGCCAAAATACCAAAACGTGTTCAAAAACTGCCATAATTAGGAAATATCGTCGATTACTTGTCATTTTTGTACTGATCTGCCAACTCATAATATCTCAGCGCCATCGACGAGCTATCGGACAACTCGACATCATCTGACTCGAATCCTCTTACATCAGTAAAGTATCATATTAGAAATATTTTGAATTGCTTAATAAAGCTTTTCTCCTTTATAGAGTTTGTGACCAGCTACAAAAATTTAGACAAAATTAAAATTGTATACCTAAGAATTTAGCAAGTATATTTTTTAAAAATGTAAATAATAAATTATGATGTGTACCCTAAATTATTGCATACATCATTATAATTTATGAGTTTGCTTGGAGAGCTTGAAATAAAGTGTGCTCGTTACTTTGCAATATATGTAAATATAATTTGAATACTTCAAAAACTTATAAAAATGACAAATTCGATTTTAAACTCGGGTACCCATGATTCCAACTCAAGAATCAAGAATGAACTAGATTTGATTGGTTATAAGTTCCGATCCCAATTTTTTTTATTTTGGAACCAGATAGAAATGTCCGGTTGCTATTCGATTTCGATATGGTTCCGATTAAAATTTCCACTCCTAACACAATATGAGAATGAATTAACTACTAACAAAAGTCCGAATCCATCTTCATTTTTAGCATAACAAGGAATATTTATATATATATATATCGAATACTGATTACAACAGACATTACAAATCATATCTAAACAATAGCCAATATACTTCACTTAAAAGTGTATCAGTTATATTTTAACTATTTACTTATAAGTAAATCTTTTGAACCTAGCCAAACATGCCAGTCTATTGACATCAATAAACCGGATTCATCGGTCTTTGAGCATTGTGTTACACTTACAATCACAGGCCAGAATTTGTTTTACTGTTGAAGCACACTTCACACAGCATACCAAATAAAAATAAACAATTATATTTATGTAGAAAATATATTCATAATTCCACCTCTCTTTCTATTTTTCAATATGTCTTGCTTCACCAATGACCATTTCTATCAAAATGAATTATTTTTATATTCTCTATTCTAAATCTGAAATTAACGAACACATCTTTAAGAAACTCAATCCAGGTGCATCTAATTGGAGGGATGAAAAACTAAACTATTTTTTTCCGTTTAATGTAAGATTCAACAACACCAACAAGGCTCTATTTCTTGATGCAAAGCATCACTTGAACACGAGGACGAGCATATCTCTTAAGGTTCGGACAAATTGTGTTTGAGGAAAATAAATTTAGACTTAATCGTAAATGATGAAGGGCATTATTATGTGCATCTCAAGTTTTTGAGAGAATTAATCGTGCCACCCTACACGAGTTCTTGATTTAACGGTACAAGACATATAGAGTTCTCCAAAATGAAAAAATATCTAAAAGGAAATTAAAAATATGTTATATGGAAGTTATTGTGTTTATCACAAATTTAATTAAAAATTCTTTGTTTATATATGATATTTTTGTCTAAATTCTCTTCTTGTCAAATTGTCCACCTTTACAAATTATCGCCGAAATGAAAGTTTAATGTCCCACTAATTGTTCACTAATGGCCACTTTCTCAATAATTCAATCTTGATTCCACTTAAACTTTGCTCCCACCATCGTCAATGTAATTCTAATAATTACACGTAGATTTTGGCTATTATCATGGGCCATCGTGCTGAATTGGACAGTGATGAATAAAGTAAAATATTTGAATTATATCCTTTTTAATTGTATCTAGTCTAGTCTATTAAAAGATTAAAATTTAAATAAATAATATTTAACGATCAATTTAAACAAATTTATTTCATTTTTTCTGGCTTAAATTTTGATCGATAGAATTCATATCTATTCAATTGAAGCATAAATGGACATAAATGAGTACTCTTTCGTTTATGATTTTTCTTGGGACCCCTCTATACATCCACGCCTTTTCAGAGTAGATCACATAATGATGATGAGCAACGATCAAATTCCAAAATTAGAAAGCTATATCCAACAGTGAAATCAATCAAACCTATGGCTCCTTATGAAAAATAAATATCCAAAAAGAAAAAAGGAAATTTTGGAATCAGATATCAAGAACAAGAAATATTTCTGTTACCCCAGACTTTTTACATCCACAAGAGAAGATTAAAACAAAAGGTCCATCAACCTGTAAGAACTTTTTTGAGTTCAATTTATTCACCTGAGAACAAACGGCTATGGCGTTCCACTAATTAATGCCTCAGCTGCAGCTTCAACCTGGGATTTGTAGGTGTAATCTTTATGACAAGTCCAGGAAAAACATCATCGGGGTCATGGATATGGGGGTTGCGCTCGACTATATACGGGTCACCACATTTATCACTGATGGTATGAAGGGTTTCTCCTTCTTGGACGACATAGATTTCGTCGCAGGGTCTGTCCTGAAATTGCCTTCCTCGTACAGGATCATTTGCAGAGCCATCTTTTATGGAACTCATTAGAATAAGGGCTATCAGAGCTATGGCGCAGCACCATGGTACTGTATCGGGTATGGCCATTGAAGCTTTTATGGGAGCCATGTTGACCGGACAAAAACCAGATGAGAACGTCCACTGTCGGTGACGTGGATGTCGAGTTAAAAGGGGTGGGATGGGAAAAGAAGAGCAAAAAAGAATGGGTTTTATCATTGATTATGAAGAAATTGTGGAAGTCTATTTATAAATGGTCCATGGAGGAATGTTCGCGTCATTTTGGTGGGGATGAGGTCTACTCTTTGGAAGTTTTGATTTAGGGCAAGTTGTGTTCGACTGCAAAGTTGAAAAGCAAAAGAGAATAAGATATTAATGTTAGTTATGTGGAAGTTTGCATAATGATAAGCCTGTGTTTGGCTCAATTTTTTTATTAACGTTCATTTAATTCTATCTATTAATAAAAAGATTTGTTTATAAACACTTCCCCATTCCCCAACATGCTATAAGTAAGATATTTAACTCATGTTTGGTGCAATTAAAAATTAGATTTTTGTAAATTTTGAAAAAAATTATTAATTGTATTGTGCAAAAGTTGTGGATCACATAAAATATGTAGTTAAATTAATTGTTTGATTTTGACTTAAATTTTATCAATTTTTTAAGCAACATCAAATAGAGGCTTCATATAATATCGGAGTAGATAAATGTCGAGTTTAAATTATGCCATTATCTATTTACAAGCAAATCCTGAAGTTTTTGGTCTACTCTTGCAGGTGACGAGGATGTCGAGTTAAAAGGGGTGGGATGGGAAAAGAAGAGCAAAAACGAAGGGGTTTTATTATTGATTATGAAGAAATTGTGGAAGTCTATTTATAAATGGTCCATGGAGGAATGTTCGCGTCATTTTGTTGGGGATGAGGTCTACTCTTTGGAAGTTTTGATTTAGGGCAAGTTGTGTTCGACTGCAAAGTTGAAAAGCAAACGAGAATAAGATATTAACGTTAGTTATGTGGAAGTTTGCATAATGATAAGCCTGTGTTTGGCTCAATTTTTTTTATTAACGTTCATTTAATTCTATCTATTAATAAAAAGATTTGTTCATAAACACTTCCCCAACATGCTATAAGTAAGATATTTAACTCATGTTTGGTGCAGTTAAAAATTAGATTTTTAGTAAATTTTGAAAAAAAATTATTAATTGTATTGTGCAAAAGTTGTGGATCACATAAAATATGTAGTTAAATTAATTGTTTGATTTTGACTTAAATTTTATCAATTTTTTAAGCAATATCAAATAGAGGCTTCATATAATATCGGAGTAGATAAATGTCGAGTTTAAATTATGCCATTATCTATTTACAAGCAAATCCTGACCCCTCAGCGTTACAACATACGTTTCAATGGGTGTGGTGTGGCATACGCTACTGAATTTCTTGTGTGCATGGTGCACTTCCCACATGATTGTACTGTAGGAGCCCTCGTTTGTAGGCTTTCGTATGTTTCATCCCCGACATCCTCCTTTTGAAGGAGGCACTAAAACTTCAACTGACCCGCACATCCTCTTTGATTTATAAGTATCGGATTATTTTCCGAAATTTCTTAGTTCTTCTTTTTGACCAATCATGGAAAGGAGGCAAAAAAGAAGTCAACGAGGTTTTTGCCAAAGATTTTGACTAAGCAACATATATAAATTGTAGAAGATAAAATGTAAATAAATAAATTTATTTTAATCTTTAACTTAATATTTTCACGTGATGATTCTATATGATATTACAGTAGACAAATGTCTTGAGTTCAATTAAATCTCTTCGTACAAATTTTACAAATTTGAATTTGACATAAATATGAGGGTGTCATTAAAGATAAAAAATTATTATACATAAATTTGTTCTCCTTCTGAAACTCCTATTTTTAGATTAAGATATATTTATATAAATAGGTGTGTCGTCAATTGGGATTTTGATGGATTTTAATTTTTTTTTTTAAAATTCAAATGAATTTTATTAAAATCCATTAAAATTTAGATGTCCAAGCCTAGATTTTAAAGAATTTTAATGAAATCTTTTAAAATCTAGATGTTTCAATAACTTGTGTGTGAATTTAAAAGGATTTCATTAATGAAGAGACTTTAAAAAACTTGGATGGATTTCAAAACTTAAAAATACATATACCCAACCCTTTTGAAATTTTACTATTTTTAACGAAATTTTTATAAATTTTGTGAAAATTTATTCAAATTCACGAAATTCATTAGAATTTATAATATTTCAGAATTTACCAAAATCTCATCTGAGGACACCTTCTAAATTTACACATAAAATATAATTCAAACTATCATATAAGGCCGCTAACCAAATTTTGTTAGAAGAATTTTAATGAAATCTTTTAAAATCTAGATGTTTCAATAACTTGTGTGTGAATTTAAAAGGATTTCATTAATGAAGAGACTTTAAAAAACTTGGATGGATTTCAAAACTTAAAAATACATATAACCAACCCTTTTGAAATTTTTATAAATTTTGTGAAAATTTATTCAAATTCATGAAATTCATTAGAATTTATAATATTTCAGAATTTACCAAAATCTCATCTGAGGACACCTTCTAAATTTACACATAAAATATAATTCAAACTATCATATAAGGCCGCTAACCAAATTTTGTTAGAACACTACATATACATCTTGGTCTTGCTCGACATCTTTATCGATATCTCATGATGTGACAACTAGTTTGATCATTGACTTGAATTTATATGGTCACAATCAAATTTGTTGTACAAAATGTTCTACTAGTTTAATCCTAAAATAAAGGCCCCTTTCTTATCTACCGCGAGTAGCAGGTACCAAAAAGGAATGATGCAGAAATACAGATTGAACGTCAAGGAGTTTGATAATTAGATGTCCACAAGATATATTTTTGAAGAGAAAAGAAATATTTAATCAACCCAGCCCCGCCCCCTGTATCCGTCTCTGACAGCTACTATTTGACCTCCATTTTTTTAAATTCATTTTTCACCAAACTCATTCTTATCATACATTCATTAAAAAAAACTCACGTTTTACCGAATCTATTCTCATAAAAATCTATATCAAATAGGGACTTACAAACATTGGTCGAGAGTGGATTATCTTTACTCAATAATCAGTTTTCTAAGCATATGTTTGATCCACATTTTTTCCCAAAAATTCATTATTTCAATACTCATTTTCAACCACATTTTCAATAAAAATAATATTACACGTAAATTCAAAAAAAATTCTTATTTTTTAACCACATTTTTCATCACATCAAGTCATAAAATGCATTTTCTTCTCAATAATGTGTATCAACCCCCCATACGACTACCCCTACCCCTACCCCCTAAACTATTAAATAATAGACAAACGTGTTGCGAAGAGTGCAAAACTTATTAACGTGGCATAACAACATAACCACAGTTGTTACATTTTATTTTCACAGTTATATAATATATATAATGTAAAATAATTCTTATGAACTGCAAGCAACGTTAGAAATAAATATCAAAATCATGTGTCATTATTTTACACGATGTTGCCATCCAAACAGATTGTACTAAACTTCATTAAATATATGTGTATTATTATACCACGATGAGAATGAACTTAATAAAATATTAAACAAAAGCCCGAGTTAGACTTTCCCATAAATTCTTAAATAAACCCATTAATTATATGATACAATCAATTTGAAAAATTTGACTATTCATCCCCAACTTATTTCCTCACTGGTAAGTTAGTTTCCAACCTTCAAAAGTAACAAGTCAGTCCTTAATTATTCATTATAGTTCCACGATTAGTCCTTTAGTGGTAGAAATTGTCCAAACCTTCATTAAATTATCGCTCGACTCTAATGAAGATATCGAGTACTAGCCAAGCTGAGAAACGTATCTTAGCTTAAAAAAAAATATAGGATGTGAAGGTAGGACGACTTATAAAATTTTAGATAGTTTCCACTATTCAATTGATTGTGAGATTAAGTAACTCACCCCTGTTTAAAAATTGAGGACCAACTTTCTTTTAATAATACGGATTTACCTAATTAACATATAGAATCCGGAGGAATGTGGTGGATTGGTTGTAACAAACTGCTAAACGAATTGTGGTCTCCCCACATCCCACCTAGAAAATATGTAATCATCAAACCTAATTAAAAATGATTGTAAAATACGACTATTTTCATAAAAATGTGAAGAATGATACATATATTTTAAAAAAAACTTTGGATTACATCCTAGGGAGGTATATTTTCTTGTAAATATATAATGAATGGTGAAATTTTGACCATGGCTTTTTCTTTTTTCTTTTTGACGTAAGAACTCGCAGTCGTTATCCGTGAGTGCGCGTTATGTAAATCTCGCTCCATGAGCAGTAGTTCGTAAACCACACAGGAGAGATAAATCGCGCTAGGCAAACCCTGTGCGACGGACTCACAGAGTAAGTGTTGGCAGGAGATTTGAACTCGTGACATTTGGTCTCCGCGTTCACCTGCTCCACTAACTTTGCTAAGGGAGGCTCGACTTATCCAAATTTTGTTAGGGGGTTACCTTAGATCAAACCTATCAAATTATATATATATATTTCAATCGAGTAAATGTTTAATAACATAATATTAATTATTATGTATGTTGAAATTTCGGGAAGAGAGATGTACCCTAGGTCTAAGCATACGGGACCATTTGGTTGTTTGAACTTTGAAGGGATTGGAGTTTGCGTCTTCGCGTGCAAAGAGAAGCGCAATAGGTATATTAGGTCACTTGTTCAATCTCAATAAAAGTCTCTTATTTTTCTTTATAGGGCAAGCAACAATTGGTGGTGCCGTATTATGGTCCAAAAAATCAGAACAAGCAAAACACGTCTTAACCCCCGTTTGGATAAGATAAAATAACAATAATAACAATAATAATAATAAATTTTGATAAAAATTAATGAAATATACAATTGAAAAATTGAAAAAAATTATATGTTCGATGAAATGATTGGATAAACTTAATTTAATTTTTTATCTAAACTAAATACGAACTTAATAAAATTATTATTTTTATTCATTCCATGGTTTCCGTGTGGACACAACTTTGACAATTTTACCAACATTAAGAGAGCGCAAATATTAAAGTCCGATGGAGTAGATAGAAATTGTCTAAATAAGTCAGGAAAATCTAGAAACAAATACGAACTCCACAAAAATGAAAAAAAGATATTTGTATATTTGAGCCACATTATTTTGGAAGAATGTATTCTGGAATAGTAGATTGATGAAGAATGTGTGGTTGAAAAAGAAGAAAAATTTATTGATGTGATAGAAAATATTTTTTATTGAAAAATGTGTGGTTGAAAATGAGTAGAAGAATGGGAATGAAAATTTTAATATGTACCAAACAGGGACTTAATATCAATTCCTTTGGAATTATTAGTCAGTCCTATTTTTATTGGGGAAGTTGACCATTGAATAGAGTTTTCATATTGATGATGGCGCGAAAAGAAAGCCCACTCTAAGTTGTGTCGAGTTTCTTGATTCTTTGATTTAGAATTAAAGTATAAAAAAAAAATTATTATATGTTTTCCAAAAGAAAAAAACAATTGTAGAATCTCATGCCCGGTAATGTGGCAAATACGTGTAAATAACCTAAATTTGAAACCATATTTCCAAAATGACCTTTGACTACTTAAAAGTTTTAAAGTTTCAAAAATACCCTCAATATAAAGAAATTTTAAACAAGTCATCCTAAGATATAACTAGTTTCATTTTA